>JZKD02S0667572.1:1499298-1528587 GCA_000966675.3 Picea glauca | reverse complement strand
ATGGAAGGAAAACTAAAACGCAACAAGAAAATACCTTTTCTTAGCAAGACCCAAATATGATAACCAATGAGGGTGGTGCTAGGATGTTATAATGTGAAATAGTGCCTCGGAGATAAGTAGGTAAAGAGTCAAACTTCACAAAAGATAATATTGGAAGGATGTGATATCTAGATTTAATGAGTTAGAGAACATAAAAATAAGGGATTACCTATAAAAAGGATAATGAGTATGTATTTTTTTAGAAATTATGCATCAATGCCAATCTTCACATAGTCTTGGAAATATCAAGCCACAAATGCATATATGTTTTGTGATGCAGGAGCATCTCTTAATGCAGCCAGCCACGTTAGCGCGCACGCATTCAAAGGATGAAGGGAGGCGCAGCCTCATTCATATTTGTATTGAATGTAATTAAATGGTTTAGACTGGTGAGCCAGGAGAGCCATGCCTTTGCGCAGGCTGTCGATAAGATAGGCATTTATTGTAGATTGACTGAGATCTAATTCTGGATAGCAGACTAGACAACCATTGATTGTAAATTAAATAGAGTAGGTAAATCCTGGAGGGAAGCGCTCGATGAGCACCTCGAGTAAAAGAGATATTCAGAACTCATTTTGAGTTAGTATGCATGTAGAGCAGAGAGAGAAGAGTCGAGAGAGCTCGAGAACACTTTGAAAAATACAGGCATTTGCCATTTTAATAGAACAAAGCAGTTTTCCTGCATTTTCTGTGTGTTGAATGGATGTCTGTAGGTGTTCTATATATGATGTGAATGTATGTTTGTTAGTCATTTGCAGGGAGTTTGTGTGACTCAGGCTTGAGAGGTCTTTGAGGTTTCACACCAGGAAGGGTGTGACAGAACGCTGAAGGTTCTGAATACCGGTGCACGGAGGATGCACTTCTGAACTCGTGAGGAGTCAGACAAAGACGTGCTGAGGCATAGAATTGAGATCGACAACTCATGGAGAAGGAAGACCTTTGAGGTTACTGAACACCCCAAGAGGCAGGGCTGTGAGAGAAGACACAGTTGCATCCTAGAATCACTGAGGATTTTGAGAATCTTTTCCAGAAGGGCATCGAGCGAGTGCATAGGTTGCACGGAAGAAACCCAGGACTGCTGAGCGTTCTGAGGAAAGAGACTCCACCAGGAGGGTGTTGAGTAAGTGTGCAGGCAGGCACAGGGGAGAGAACTCTTGGAGTTCTGAAGAAGAAAATAGAGTCCATTGAGGGACCTGTATTTGGTTGCTAAATACCTAGAAAGACTTAGCAAGGAGGTTGCTTGAGCATGAAACTAGGAAGGCATTGATATACTCCATCTGAGGGAGAAGAAGGGAAAAATCCCCAAGGGGTCTGAGTGTTCGTGGAAGCTCAGGACAGAGAGCGCATTTTGTGCGAAGACTCTACAGGAGTACAGGAGTCAAAGGATCCTGTGAGGATTCAAAGGGAAGAATCTCAGGAAGGTTAGCATTTTCATACGCGCATCAGGCGAGACTTCGAATCGAGGAGTTGCAGGGTAGAACAAGCAAAGGTTGAAACCTTTGGAGAAATTGAAATTCTTCTAAGAGTAGAGAAGAAAGTGCGGAAGCTCGGGGGAGCATAGGAGCAATCGGATCGGGCGGATAAAATAGATCTGGACCGTTGGATTTCCACGTCCAGGAGGAGCTCAGAAGGAGCCCATAGAAAGAGGAGAACTGACAGTCGTCGGATCTCGTGAGAGAAATCCCTTCATTCGTTGGATCGATAGAAGTAGCACACGGTTTAGCCTCAGGAAGAGGAGTGCAGAGAAGAGCAGATCTGGACCGTCCATCTGAGGGACAGGCCTACAGTTCACTGGAGGAGAATTGCAGGAGTGCTGTGGAAAAGCCCGAGAGAAGTTCCACAGGTTGGTGTGTGGTTGAATAAGTTTCACAGAGGGAACGTTCAATTTTCTTCGCAAGAAAATATCCACGGAGGAATAGACGGTTGAAATCCCCTGGAGAGATTTCACGAGAACCCGAGGACCATTAGATCTTGCAAAGGTGCGTGAATATTACAGTGAGAGCCTTTAGAAGTTCGAAGCTCAGGGGGAAGCAGTGTCGTCGATCTGGGTTCATAGGGACCATCAGATCTGCATGTGCCATCGCATATCGGCATATCACGAGTTGGAGTACCAAAGTGGTGAAGCAGAAGTGACGGTATCGCGATCCGCGATATCCCGAAAAAATCATAACCGTTGATCTTGGGGACACATGTCGAGGGATCCCTAAGAATCGAGGTTCTTGACAGCAGAGAACACTCGCAAGTTGGATTCACGATATGCGATATCTCGAGGGGACGTGGTATTGTGGGACCACAGGGATTAGTGGAGTACAGGTGGCATTGTATCAGAGTTCGAGGAAAGGTAAGACCCGAGTTCATCGACGTTAGGACTCACAATCCCGCGAGTTCTAAAATCCCGAAAGAAGGATAGAAGGTGGATGGTTCAAGTCCACACGTGCATCGGAGAATCGGCATATCGGGATTTGGAGGTTGGAGTTTCAATTTGTGGACATCGCGAGTAGTGATTTCCTGACGGAGGGAAGTTCCGATAGCGGAGGGAAGTCAATGTTGACTCGCATTGGACTTCGGGGAATTGTGAGGTAAGAATCACGCGACCTTAGGAATTGTGAAATCGCGAAGTCTGATTTCCCGATTTGGAAGGGAGATCAGTGGAGAGATTTCTATGGGTATTGAGAACTCCCGTAAGGAGTTGGAAGAGTTCGTTAACTCTTCGAGCCTGAGGTAAAGAAGGTCCTGGTGGAAGCGGGACGCATGCTAGGCGAGTGTCTCCACCAAGTGGTATCAGAGCGGGATTTCATTGGTATATTGCAGGTGGAAGAAAACAAAGTTACTGAGGACTCTATAACGACTGTCTACAGGTAGACAACAGTAGAGAATGCAGTCATCAGGACTGTGGGATGAAGCTGAGCACTCAAAATTTCAGGAGTGATAGCAGCAGATCTGTCAGGGAGGCAGATAGACACAGCAAGATGGCTACTGAACACCATAAGCCTACTGGAAGGAAGCGGCCAGAGATGATGAACGCAACAGAAATGGATAAAGAACTTGCTGACATCAAGCGAGAGATGGAGGAGCTCGAAATAAATATGCGGAAGAATAAAAAAACGAAATGGGTGCATGAATGGCCCATGAAGGCACCAAAGGAAAGTTGGTCAGTCAAGTAGTTGATGGTCATGAGACAACACAGGCTGTTGAGAAAATGGTTGAGGTACGCTGAAAACCTCAAGGCTACAGAAGAAGAGATGATTGATTACTGTATGTCGGAGACTGGGAGAAGTCTCGATGATTGGGATGATGAAGGAGATGAATTGGGATCGTTTGATGATCTCAAGGACTGCCAGGAGGGTGGAGCAGAAGAAATTCCAGATTGCCATGAGGGTAACGAGTTGAGATCAGCTGAGGATCTCATGGGCTATCATAAGGACAGCAAGGGAATTTTGCATTTCTAGTTGGGCAATGAAAAGAGATCATTGTGGGATCTCGAAGACTACCAGGAGGGAAGAGAACACATGTCAGACTGCCAAGTGGGTGGCGGAATCGTATTGAACTGCCAGGTGGGCAAAGATGCACAACTGAGACCATCTGAAGGTATCATGGAGAATTCAATTCAGCAGAGGTTTCTAATGAATATGGGATCGGTTGATCTCATAGTCTGCTAGGGAAGTAGCAGCAGAAGCATCCCATGTTGCCAGATGGGCAGGGATGAATTGATGAGCCAGATTCAACTTGCAGAGTTGAAAGAGCATATGAGATCAGAAGGAGGGTATCACTAGATGCAGCCGACAGAGGAGGATTTGAACTGTGTGATGATTGGAGGAATTTCAATATTCCTTCCATTTTCCCCAGAGGAGGCAGAAAATGGTATTGCAGATGCAACAATATCCGAGGAACGGTCAGCCGTGATTGTCAAAGAAGAAAAATTGGAGCAGACATGTGAGACCGCCCAAATGAATGTGAGGAAGAAAGAGTGTTCGGAGGAATGGCTTAATGATTTCAGCCAGGGAGCTGAAAAGCAAGAAGTTGTAGCACTGAATCTAGCAGCGAACGAAGCCGAAGAATAGGCAGGAATATTTATTACTCCATGGGAGATGGAGCTGGAGATGCTGGAGGATTGTTTGAACAATCCAGAGCCAGCAAGAGAACTGACAGAATTTGAGTTGTCAGGGAAAAGGATGACTGAGAAGCAGGTCAGTCAAGAAGAGACTACAGAGCTAAAGTCTGCAGTAGAGTGGCAACTTGAGGCCACAGATGAAGATAAAGATGAAGAAGATGGCAAGGGGGATCCTAGCGATCTTTCTGATGGCCAAAAATTTTTGTAGATGAGGAGACTGCAACAACAGAACCATCCACTGGAGCAGCTGGATGAAGTGATTGAGGAGATCAGACAACTGACGTTGAAGTCTGCAGGCACTGCCAGCAAGGAGCAGTTGGGCAAAAGGAGAGCAACAGTAGCAACGCAGCGGAAGCAGCAGTAGCAGCAGAATGGAGCACATGGGAAGCTCCAAAGATTTGTTTGGGATCTAGCAGGATTCCAACAGCTACAGGGGAAACTCATGAGCAGGAGCTCATGAATTTTGCAGCTTTGGAGTATGATGCAGGAGCATCTCTCCATGCAACCAGCCAGCCAACCAGCCACGTCAGCACGCACGCATTCAAAGGATGAAGGGAGGTGCAGCCTCATTCATATTTGTATTGAATGTAATTAAATGGTTTAGAATGGTGAGCCAGGAGAGCCATGCCTTTGCGCAAGCTGTAGATAAGATAGGCATTTATTGTAGATCGACTGAGATATAATTTGGGATAGCAGACTAGACAGCTATTGATTGTAAATTAATTAGAGTAGGTAAATCCTGGAGGGAAGCACTCGATGAGCACCTCAGGTAAAAGAGGTATTTAGAACTTATTTTGAGTTAGTATGCATGTAGAGCAGAGAGAGAAGAGCCGAGAGAGCTCAAGAACACTTTGTAAAATACAGGCATTTTCCATTTTAATAGAACAGAGCAGTTTTCCTGCATTTTTTATGTGTTGAATGGATGTCTGTAGGTGTTCTATATATATGCTGTGAATGTATGTTTGTTAGTCTTTTGCAGGGAGTTTGTGTGACTCAGGCTTGAGAGGTCTTTGAGGTTTCACACCAAGAAGGGTGTGACAGAACGCTGAGGGTTCTGAATACCGGTGCATGGAGGATGCACTTCTAAACTCGTGAGGAGTCAGACAGAGATTTGTTGAGGCACAGAATTGAGATTGATAACTCATGGAGAAGGAAGACCTTTGAGGTTACTGAACACCCCAAGAGGCAGGGTTGTGAGAGAAGACATAGTCGCAGCTTTTGAGAGAATCACTGAGGATTTTGAGAAGCTTTGCCAGAAGGGCATTGAGCGAGTGCATAGGTTGCATGGAAGAAACCCAGGAATGCTGAGCGTTCTGAGGAAAGAGACTCCACCAGGAGGGTGTTGAGTAAGTGTGCAGGAAAGCACATGGGAGAGAACTCTTGGAGTTCTGAAGCAGAAAACAGATTCCATTGAGGAACCTGTATTTGGTTGCTAGATACCTAGAAAGACTCAGCAAGGAGGTTTCTTGAGTAGGAAACCAGGAAGGCATCGATATTCTCTATCTGAGGGAGAAGAAGGGAAAAATCCCCAAGGGGTCTGAGTGTTCGTGGAAGATCAGGACAGAGAGCGCTTTGCGCGCGAAGACTCTACAGGAGTACAGGAGTCAAAGGATTCTGTGAGGATTCAAATGGGAGAAGCTCAGGAAGGTTAGCGTTTTCATACACGCATCAGGCGAGACTTCAAATCGAGGAGTTACAGGGTAGAACAAGCAAAGGTTGAAACCTTTGGAGAAATTGAAATTCTTCTAAGAGTAGAGAAGAAAGCGCAGAAGCTCGGGGGAGCATAGGAGTAGTCGGATCGGGTGGATAAAATAGATCTGGACCGTTGGATTTCCACGTCCAGGAGGAGCTCGGAAGGAGCCCATAGAAAGAGGATAACTTACAACCATAGGATCTCGTGAGAGAAATCCCATCATGCATTGGATCAGGATAAGTAGCGCACAGTTTATCCTCAGGAAGAGGAGCGCACAGAAGAGCAGATCTGGACCGTCCATCTGAGGGACAGGCCTACAGTTCACTGGAGGAGAATTGCAGGAGTGTTGTGGAAAATCCCGAGAGAAGCTCCATAGGTTGGTGTGTGGTTGAATAAGTTTCACAGAGGGAACGTTCAATTCACTTCACAAGAAAATATCCATGGAGGAATAGACGGTTGAAATCCCCTGGAGAGATTTCACGAGCACCCGAGGACTGTTAGATTTTGCAAAGGTGCGCGAAGATTACAGTGCGAGCCTTTAGAAGTTCGAAGCTCAGGAGGAAGCAGTGTCGTCGATCTAGGTTCATAGGGACCATCAGATCTGCACCTACCATCACATATCGGCATATCGCGAGTTGGAGTACCAAAGTGGTGGAGCAGAAGTGACGGTATCGCGATCCGCGATATCCTGAAAAAATCATAACCATTGATATTGGGGACGTGTGTCGAGGGATCCCTAAGAATCGGGGTTCGGAGAATCGGGGTTCTCGACAGCAGAGAACACTCACAAGTTGGATTCGCGATACGCGATATCCCGAGGGGACGTGGTATTGTGGGACCACGGGGATTAGTGGAGTACAGGTGGCGTTGTATCGGAGTTCGGGGAAAGGTAATACCCGAGTTCATCGATGTTAGGACTCACGATCCCGCGAGTTTCGAAATCCCAAAAGAAGGATAGAAGGTAGATGGTTCAAGTCCACACGTGCATCGAAGAATTGGCATATCAGGATTCGGAGGTTGGAGTTTCAATTTGTGGACATCGCCAGTAGTGATTTTTCGACGGAGGGAAGTTCCGATAGCGGAGGGAAGTCAACGATGACTCGCATCGGACTTCGGGGAATCATGGGGTAAGAATCACGCGACCTTAGGACTTGTGAAATCGCGAAGTCCGATTTCCCGATTTGGAAGGGAGATCAGTGGAGAGATTTTTGTGGGTATTGAGAACTCACGTAAGGAGTTGGAAGAGTTCTTTAACTCTTCGGGCCTGAGTGAAAGAAGGTCCTAGTGGAAGCGGGATGCGCGCTAGGCGAGCGTCTCTACCATTTTGTTGCCACGCAAATGACAAGGTGACCTTATAAGATCTGCATACACATTTTAAAGTGTGTACTTTTTATGAAAATGTATTACCTTTGTGTTGAAAAAATATATATAAAGAGTCATTATCTCATTTTGTTATCATTTCATAAACATAATTTTAGAAAAATGTAGACATAATTTCTACCAAGAGAATGCACTATGCCAATTTTTGGTAGCCAAACTCAATTTCTATATTATGGTATTCAACAATTAATGGGAAACATTGTCGTGGTTTTGTCTCTTTCAATGAGAACAAGGTATAAGCTAATTTTTATTATTGGTCCATTGATTAATATTTTTTTTAGTAATTTATTATTTCTTGTAATGTTTTTTCTTGTAGTTAAATTCAAGTTGTTATTAGAATGTAAAATATTCCAAACTCTCACTTAATTAATTTTAAGCATGAGAATCAAAATCCAAATTGTCAAAATTGTCAAAATATTGACAACATGGAAGTCACGAATGCTAACCCAAATATACTTGGAAATCCCGAACCACCTCAAGATCTAAATGTTGATATCCTTGAGGATATTGGAAAATTGAGATGAATTAGTTTCATTTTTAGTGTTGGGGACCCACTTCGTCACTCACTCAAGAAAACACCTAACTCCATTATTCACACAATTTCCATAGAACAAACTTCACTATACAATATTACTAAGTATATAGAGTACAAGTGATAGGAATGTGCCATTTTGTTAACTTATTAGATAGTGGCGGATTTATATGGAATGAAGGATCAAAATTTTCAATTGTATATTAGTCATAAAATTTTGTTTAATCCTTCTATTACAGTAAATTTTAAGGGATAAATTTCTCCCATGGTCTAATTTTGCATCCTTTTTTTTCGAAAAAACAATTCATGAGATTATGTTTTTTCTCTTAAATGATTCAATCACAATCTATAGGATCAATTTATTTTACTCTAAAATCACCCTAATTTTCTAGAAACTACATAAAATCCTTAGAAACTTGAATATTTTTACAAAAATTTTCCAGACTTTTTATGGTTGCAATTTTATGAATTTGAAATATTCACCATGGTTTCCACACTCTAAGATAAGTTGGATTGTTAAAATCTTCCCTATCTTCCATTGATAAAGAACATATTTCTATTTATTAGTGCACATACTATCTCATTTTTAATAATGACATGGATCATTGTTATATGAGTTTTAACGATCCCTTGCATGAGAATGAGATATTGCTCTATCACGTGAACTATTTTTATATCTTAAAGTTTCAAATAGTTGGATGGGAATGTCAACAAAATAAACCACACGTCAAACCCAAATTAGGAAAATTATCTCCTATGTAGAGCTAACCCTCATCCACAAATTCCTCCTACACCCATTGCATTACATGACATTTAGTTTTCATTATTGATGTATTTACATACGTTGGCACAACATGGGTTCTTTTCTTAATGTTTTCACAAGAAAGGGACCTTACCTTAATGTGTTCACAAGGAGGGGACCTGAACTCTAGTGGAGTGTTGGGACCTGACCTTAATGTGTTCACAAGAAAGGGACCTGACCTCTAGTGGATACTTCTAGTGGAGTGTCTTTTGGTGGTTGGTATATTCACATAAATGCATTTCCTTAAGAAAAAAATACCATGTTGTGGCCAATGTATACCATATACCTTTAACTAATATGTGCATTTAGTTTTACAATGTTGTTTGGTATATTTTACTATTAAATGTATTTTATTTATGTTTATTTTTTAAGTAATTGGATATTTTCTATACTTTATTTTCTGGTCTAGTCAAATTCAATTTGTAATTAGAATGTAAAGTATCCCAAACGCTCACCAAAAAAAGGTTGACTATAACGCTCACCAAAAAAAGGTTGACTATGAGAATCAAAATCCTAACACTAAAAAAAATTAGTAATGTGGAGTTTAAAAAAAAAAAAAATATTCTATTATAAAACCCTTAACCACTTCAAATTATAAATTTAAATCCTTGTTGATGGAAAAAGAAGATTGTACATTAAAATCAAAATCTTAACACTAAAAATATTAGCAATGTGGAAATTGAAAAAAAAAACCCAAATATATTAAAAAACCCTTAACCACCTCAAAATATAAATTTAAATCCTTGTTGATTGGAAAATTGAGAATAATTAGTTTCATTTATACTGTTGGAGGTTATCTTCATGATTTACACAATCAAGCACCCAACACAAAATTTACACATAAATTCAAATCCTTGTTGATTGGAAAATTAAGAATAATTAGTTTCATTTCTAGTGTTGGAGATTGTCTTCATGATTTACAGAATCAAGCACCCAACACAAAATTTACTGCACAATATTACTACCTATAAAGATCGCGCGCTATATGAATATACCGTTGTGATAACTTCTTGACAAGTGATGCATTTAAATATAATGAAAGATAACCTTTTGTACTTATTTATTAATCCTAAATTTGGGTGATTTCCTTACGTATTTCTATTTAATAGTGCACATACCAAATTGACCATTATTGATATGGGATGTATCATTGGTATATGGTTTGTGGTGGGAATAAGGAAATATTGCACCATCATGTGAATTATTTGGATATCTTATAGTTTCTAGGAGTTGGATGGGAGTCGCACATCATAGAAGAAAAAATAACACATGTGAATCCAAATCATAAAAAATTCCCCTTAGGCCTAATCTTTATCCATAAATTCCACCTAAGGCCATTATGTCATAGGACATTCAATGTGCATTACTCTACTTTTCACATACATGTATGACATGGTTCATATGCTAAGTGTATTCAAGAGGGGGTTTCTGTTGGAGACTCGAGAGCCATTGTCTGTTGGGGACTCGAGAGCCATTTGGTGTTTGGTAGAATTTGCATTTGGCTCATAATATATTTTCACACAAAAGCATTTCCTTTATCCAAACCTAGCCAAACTTACTATGGTTTTATTTCTATGGAAGAGGGGTATATTGAATCAAAAGGTGGAACACAAGTGTTTCGTGTATTTTACTATTGCATGCATTCATACAGATTTGATTTTTTCATTATCTATTTAACATCTTATCTCATGTTAAGTTTTTATATGTAGATACTCTACCTTTGCAAATATATCATGTTGTTTTAAGGGCTTTAAATGTACTAGTGGATGTTACATGAATGTACTCTATGGATGTTAACCACAGTAGTTATTTAATTATCTAATCATTAATGTTAGATATGGTATATATCATTATACTATATATGTTTTATTGACAATTGTTTAGTTGGTTTATATGAGATGTTATTTATTAATAGGTCCTACTTTTAGAATGCATGTTGAATCTATATGTATTGGTTGGTGTTACATGAATGTACTCTATGGATGTTAATCACAATTGTTTTATGGGCTTTAGATGTACTGGTTGGTGTTACATGAATTTACTCTATTGATGTTAACCACACATGTAATCCATATAGTTATTTAATTTTCTAACCATTAATGTTAGATATGGTATATATCATTATACAATATATGTTTTTATTGACAATTGTTTAGTTGGTTTATATGAGATGTTATTTATTGATAAGTCCTACTTTTAGAATGCATTTTGAATCTATATGTATTGGTTGGTGTTACATGAATGTACTCTATGGATGTTAACCACAATTGTTTTATGGGCTTTAGATGTACTGGTTGGTGTTACATGAATTTACTCTATTGATGTTAACCACACATGTAATCCATATAGTTATTAAATTATCTAACCATTAATGTTAGATATGGTATATATCATTATACAATATATGTTTTATTGACAATTGTTTAGTTGGTTTATATGAGATGTTATTTATTGATAGGTCCTACTTTTAGAATGCATGTTAAATCTAGATTGGAAATATTGAGTAGGTAATATTAGTTTTATTAGATTAAAATAGTGTTGTGTGCATTGCTTTTCAAATTATGTTTTGAATCAAATTGTTTGTGATGCATGTGTTTGTAGCCAATTACTAAAAACATTAATGTGCCTCATGATTTTCATATATTTATTGTTGTTTTTAATAGACTAAAAGAATAGTTGACAATAGACCATCCTATCACTAGATGTATTTATGTGCCACTTCCACTAATGTTTCATGTACTTAGTTTTTCCACTCTCAAGAGATTTGTCATGTAAATATGTTGTAGCATGCTATTTTAATTTATTTGCGTGAGTCTAATGTTTTAAAGGTGCATGTGTTTGCAACCTATTAATGTATGGGTTCAAGTTTCTCCACTACAGGAATTTCACAACACACTTATTTCCTATATTACCCTCTATTACTTTAGTGGAACAACTAAATATGTAATAGCATGTCATTTGATACATTTATCACTTGCAACCTCCATTAATATCTCAAGTACCTACCTATAATTCTCTCAATTTTTATTTCATCAAATATTAGCTAAACCATTTCCAAAGCTTGATATTAATCTAACTTGTTTGTGGTGTATGTGTTTGTATCCCCTTAATAGCGATATTCATGTACTTCTATGCAAGGTGTTTCATGTATTACTCATTTCCTCTATTTTTATATAGGGATATGGTTTTTGATGATTTTCTTAATTTGACTTTGAGTCCTACTAATCCATTTATTTGATTGAAGGAGATGCCCTGCTTTGAGAGCCTAATAGAGTTGGATGTTATTTTGGTTGGTTTCATTCATATTGGTGTCAATGATATAGAATATCAGCTACTAAATTTAGTAGGGATTGAGTTCCTTAGTATCGAAGTGCTTGGTCTCATTTGAGTTGTCCAAGAATGGTTGAGAATATGGTTGCAATAGCTCCATATTTCAGACCAAGGAAAGGGAGAGTACTTGACTAAAAATAATTCTCACCCACATGATTGGTGATGGTTTAAGGTCCATATCAGAGTGGCTCGATCTTATGAAGGGGTTCTATGAGGTGATCTTTCTATAAATTCAACTATACCTTGTCTCTCACCTAAAAATTATGTGGAACCCAATGTTGATTGTTGAACTCCATGTACTTGGCATTGGATTTATATAAGATATCACAAACTTGTTATTGGATGATTTGGATCCATTAAAAAAATATGGATACTGCACATGCCTCACTCTAAGCATGGCATGATTCTTCCTATGTAGATGCAATGAAGTGTTATGTAAAATAGGGCGAATGGAAGGAACTAAAAACACACTTGACAAGGGTTGTGCCCAATAAATATATGAAGTCTACGTTGTATCTATGTTGAACATAAGGAAAACTCTTATCCTATATGCATGCATATTTTGAGTTATACATTCTTAATATATGCATAATTGTTCTTTTGACTAAATATGCCTATCCATAGGTTTGGAGGTGGAGGGTAATTGATTTGGTTAGCTTGGTTAGAATAGGGGGGATAGATAACTAACTTGCTTTACTCTAACTAATATTCCATTATATGAAATGGAATGAAGAGGTGGGAAACAACATAACTTATGTTCATTTTTTAATCTTGATCCAAGTGAGCAATTGTGATCCAAAATTCTTCATGATTGGGTTCCTTTCAAGATTTGCATAGAAACAAGCACACAATATTCCCTGGACCAAAATATATATTTCAAATAATTGCAAAACACTAGATATAAATTATTTCAGTCTAATTAATTCATAACCAATTCATAAATCTTGGTTTAATGAATGTATAAGAATAATAGAAGGAATTGGGGAAAGAAAAAAGGTAGATCTATATTCATAAATTAATATGTCTATAACAAGTAAACCATACATGATATTATCGTAGAAAATACATCACCCAAATTATGTTTCCTCCATCCTTGTCCACATGGACACAACTCATCATTACTAAGTGGATATTTATCTATCACTATTGTTACCATATCAAAAATAATCCATCATCACCACTCTCAAGTTAAGACCAATCTGGAGAAATAGAAGAACTATCCCAAGAAGATAACCAATGATAAAAGGATATTGGAAAGGATCAACCCAAATTTCACCATCATAAGGATAAGAACCATAGGTTTAGTGTGATAATATCTCAAAGAACATATCATCTATATAATTGGATATGATCCATACCAATTGATGAGATGAATCATGGCCTTACTAGAGCCTAACCTAAAAAATATCTACTTGGGATTAGCATTTTCATAATCTTTTGAACCAATCTCTATTATGTGCTTAGATTTCTCTCCATAAACACACACAAATGTATGATTTTCACCACTAGAGTATGAATTCTTAAAAATATATGCATTGTTTGTATCACTGCAACTAGTAGACACAAGGTAAATTCGTTGGCCTTGGTTTCAGTACACACAACTCTACGATCTATAATATATGATGGCCATACTCAAATCCAATGAAGTAAAGGAACAAAAATAGATGTAAAAATTACCCCCCTAATGTGTGAGGTTAGAAGAGGAGTTGATGGAGAAAATCCAATATAAAACATAGAGGAGTGGCTAGTTGAACCGAGTAGGAGTCTAGCAAATCAAGGAGATAGAAGGGACTTCGAAAAAAAACAACATATTATTATATCTATCTTCTCCAAGGTTGAAATATTGATGCTCGGGTGGAAAAAAATTATGGCCACCAAATCATGTACAATGTAGATCGATGAAGTATAAAAATGCAATGTCATGGCCATAAAAGGATACACATTGGATCCATGCTAGAGTGATATCATAGCCATGAAATAGATATAATTTTCAAACTTGAGTCTTTTCACATCGGTTAGACTGTAATTTCATACTTTGGTGCCCATTATCATCATTGTTGGGTAAATTCATGTATATCAATAATATCCCTTAATGAAAAGAGATCAGACATTTTTCCCCATGTTTGACATAAATTCATTTATTCACACGGTAGTGAATTGTACATATCATGGATTTGGTTGAAAACCTACGACTATAGTGACATTTTTCTTTTTTTCTCTCACTCTAAGTTTACAATTTAGTAGCATTATCATATTTATCATTAGTGGAAAACCAAGTTAGTTTATTTTCTGACCTAGTTGTTCTTCATATGTTCACTAAGACATAGATCCACTTTAGGGTAAAATCATGAAGATGGGTAACACTTTTTCTTGTTTTGTGACAAATTTTTTTTTATTTTAACAAGTTCTTCAACTTCTGGTAAACAAAAGTATTTTTTTTATTTAGAATTTTACTTTACTATAAAAACAAAACTTGTGAATAATTTTGTTAGCTTTCTACTGACTATTTTTCAAAATTTTTTTTATTGAGATTTGATATGTCAATTTGGCAATTGTTTGACAATATGTTCCTTAAAAATTAAGGGAAAGATAATGAGCTCTTTTTTCCAACAACAATGTATCCATTATTAAACTTTTGTTTTTGACAAATGAAATATACTACAACAATCAACACATACTCTATTTTGTGATGACTATAGTTTTGAATCTAACGAATGGATATTATAATTTCTAGAATATTTTGAAGTTGACCAATTTGAAAATGTTACATATTTTAAACACATGTTTTTCCACACCATATATCTATGTTAATTTTTACTTAAAGGTAAAATCTAAAAATATCCTTTTGAAGAGAAGAGTTTAAGGATTATGAATATAAACTTTCCATAATTTTTCACTATGTATTTTTAGAGTTATGGATTTTTCATTTCACTGAATCACAATCTCACCTAAAACTATTATGCAGTGATTGTTTTATAAAATTAAATAAAATTAGATAAAAAATGAAAATGAAAACAAATTATATGCAATGAAAGTAGATTCAATTTTGAAAATGTTGGTATCAATTCCGAAACTAAATTCTGAGTATTTGTAGGAGTCTCCTACCTCCAAAGATCAAGTAAGATTTAGAGAATTTTTAGTTTCCTGCAAACACTCCCATTTTCAGGTTTTCGGCCAAAACCTAGTTTTTAATGGAAACCATTAAAAATAAACATTTCGGCCAAAATATGCTTACCACGGGAAAAAAATTCATCCAAAAAATATTGTACATGAATTTCGAGGGTACCGTCAAGGCGTCATGCAATTTGACATGCAAATTTTCGGCTGAAAAATATTTCTGCTAAAAAGATTCCTAGCAACATTTTTTCGGCCGAAAAAATGGCGCTAGGAATTTTCGAGACCCGATTCTCACAAAAGTGTTACCCAAAAATTGCCAAGTGATGAAATTACTCAACAAAAATATTCGATCAATGATGGTCAATGGTTAGGGGTCAAAAAAATATGGTGAAGTTTTCAGTTTGTCAACATAAACCTTTGATCGTCGACGATCGATGGTTGAGGCTCGACAGAATTTGGTGAAGTTTTCATATCGTAAACAGACATCTCTGATTGCCAATGAAAAATGGTTGGGGATCGACGAATTTGTCGATGTGTCAAAGTTCAGACAAGAGACATCTTCGATCATTGATGGGTGATGGTCAGGGATCGACAATTTTTGGCAAAATGTTGAGGCTCGCTAGGAGAAATCTTCAATCGTCGATGGATGATCGAGAATCAAAAAAAATAGTTCGATGTTTAGATTATTCCAAGAGAAACTTTCAATGGTTAATGAAGAAAAGGAAGGTGATGGCGTGTCATGCCATGTCAACATCCATGTATCATGTCACATCATCCCAATTGATTCCTTAAGATGACATGTCATTCCAAGTCATCATCCACGTGTCATGCCACATCAACATAGTTGTCACATCAACGAAGGGATGGTCAAATGTCGATGGTCAGGGTTCAATGAGATTTGTGAAAAATATCAGTTTTTCAAGTAAGATGAACGATGGTCTATGAATGATGATTGAACACTGACGAGATTCGTTGGTGACTTTGGGTTTTTAGAGAAAATGATCGATGGTTGATGGTCAGTGATCAGATGTCAGGAACATCAGTTGGAAGGTTTGGTTCATAAAGGAAATCATCGATCCTTGATCGTTGATATAAATAAGATCAATGGTTCATAATGGTTCCTATTTGAGATCGACGGTGCAGATCGCACTTAGGCGAAATTGTTCTAGAGTTTGAAAAAAATAAAAAAACATTTTTAGAGACATTTTCGTATTTTGTCCATAACGAGAGAAAATTAAGTCACATTTATATCAAACTTATGAGTTTTTTCCACATATAGGATATCCACAAAAGTGTTACAGAGGGGAATTGCTCAATTCTTCTTGGATTGTCAGAAAAAACAAAATAGTTATTTTTAAAGGTCTAGGTCTAGATCATTGACAAAGATGATCCCGATTAAGATAAAACTCTTGGAGAGAGTTCCAAAAATAGACACACATATAAACCATGAAGGAAATGAACAAATCTTGAGGGAATTGATATGGGGATACTGAAACAGTCCAAAATCCACTATTCCAGGCTACTTTTTGGGAATTTTTGAGATTCTCGGAGGAGGAAAAGTGACCCTAGATCACAAAACTGGAAAATTTTATTTAATAAAATTTTATATACTAATTGAGACATACAACTTTGTTTTAGTGAATTTTTTTCGTAATTTCAAAAATTATGAGATAGTCATTTTTGTTAAAACTTTGAAGTTTGGAAGAATGGGTGAAAAATGACAAAGTTGCATATTCCAGATTGTTATAGGTTTTTTTACTGGAGAATCAAATTGAAATTACAAGAATTGATATGAATTTGTTGTCATCATTATTATCTATGTCTCTAGTTCCTATCATATTTTCATTTGCAGTTGAAAGAAGTTGACACTTCAATAAAATTACAGTAGTGGAGAGAATGCACAAAAGTGATGAAAGTGGATTTTTCAGGAAGCCATAACTTTCATCTCATAGATTGGAATGAGTCATGAGTATAGTCATTGGAAATATGTTTCAAAGGAGAATAAACTTGAATTATTATGATTTGGGGGACATTGATATATTTCTTCATGAATTGAGCGTAAAAATGACATGTATTAATGTTTGAAATTTTTTCTATAATATGCATAATTCTAGCAAAATGGTTTCTTTCACATTTTGTATAATTAGGGAGTATAACCATATATGTTCAATATAAACATGTGTATTAAAAAAATAGATGAAAGAGAGGGATCCTTCAATCATGATAAATAATCCACATGTCAAAATATAAGTGTAGGTAATGCATACACAGAATGAAATGGACATCGAAGCATAGGGGAACAATATACCTTGATAGAGACCGTGAGAAGATTGATAATAGAAATGAAACGTTATAAATAAGAAAATGAGAAGTTGATGAGATAATAAAATCAGATAAATATTCAAGTGATGCAAATCCTAAATCAATTGCATAGGAAAACAAAGAATGGATCAGACTCAAGGCAAAAGGAAGAAGGAAAATATCATGAAAGAAAAAATAAGTTTAGAAGAAATAGCAATTCACGAAGTGCCAATAGAACTGATAGATATCACTAACCACCTTATTCAACAAGGAAAATTTATTCATATGAATACTCCATAATAATTACAAAATGTCACATGTTAGACACCAAAGAAGAACACATGAATTGGAAATTTTCCAAGGAGAGTTAAGGAAGATTAATCCACCATCATTTGATGCTAAAAGAGAAAGGGAAGATGATGTTGAAGCCTAGTTGTTTGGAATCATGAAGTATTTTTAGTTGCACAACTACTCATCCAACCTAGAATCCATAATTTCCACATACCATTGCATGGAAAGACTAATATGTGGTGGGGTCAACTGAAGTAGGTTGAGCAAATTAATGAGAGTGTGATCACTTGGAAGCAATTTAAGAGATATTTTCAGAAAGAGTATTTTTCATAGCACTTTTATGACAAGAAGATGCCATAATTATTTGAACTAAGGTTGGGAAGCATGACCATGACATAATATGAGAAGAAGTTATTGGGATTGTTGAAGTATGTAGGATTTATCAAGGATGAAAAAGTGAAGATACAAAGTTTTTTAAGTGGACTTCCATACTAATATAAGGAAAATATTCAATATGATGAGTTGAGGACTTTGACAAAGACCATCAGGAAGTATAATTACCTATATGAGAAAGGCAAGGGAAGAGAATTCATTTAGAAATATTGGAAGGAGAAGAAGAAGGAGAAATATGATCAAAGGGGGAAGGGATTGAAAACTGATTTCAAAAGAAACAACCCTAATAAAAAACAACAAGATCAATGTTTTAAATATGAATCCAAGAAAGAAGATTCCTTTGGGAAAAGAGAAAGACCACCAATCTAATGTTGGCGGTGCAAATAAAATCACCTATACAAGGAATTTCCCCACAGAGGAGATAAAGCGAAGACAATGGACAACATCTAAGAGGCTACAATAGTAGAGGACATGGAGAGAATATATGTAGCCTTAGAGGATCGACAACCATAATACCAATCCAATATGATCGAACTGAAATGTATGATCTTTAATCAAACTCTTTCTATTTTAATTCATTCAAGAGAAATTCATTAGTACATTGTTCCTGAAATAGTGGATAGATTACACTTGGAGAAAAGTAAGCTATAGAAGTCAAGTTTGGTTCAACTAGCCAGTGGACCCAAACGAAAGATTAATGAGATGGTCAGAGGTTGTCCAATAAATCTGAATGGAGTAAGTACTAATGTGGATATGAATATCATATCGTTGGGATCTTATGATATATAATTGGAATGGATTGGTTGGACAAACACCATCATGTCCTAAATTGTCATAACAAGACATTTACATCTTTTTATGAAGAAAAAAAAAAAGAGCATTGTGAAAGAAATTCCAAGAGCCATTTCTATAAGGGAGATTTCATCCTTATAACTGAAGAGATGTTTCAGGAAACGATATCAATTGTATGCAACTCATGTGGAAGAGACAGAAAAGACAAAAGGGCCAAGCCTTGAAGATTTTTCAGTATTGGAAGAGTTTGAAGATGTATTCCGAGAAATACCCGGATTGTCACCAGAGAGGGAAATAATTTTTCCTATTGATTTAGTACCATGAGCTTCCCTAGTATCAAAAACAACTTACATAACGAGTACACCTAAATTGAAAGATTATAAATGTAGCTAGAAAAATTGTTGAAGAAAGGGTATATATGTCGAAGTTTTTTACCTTGGGGAGCACCAATACTCTTTTTCAAAAAGAAGGATGAACCATTAAGGTTGTGTACTAACTTTAGAAAATTGAATAAAGGCATGAGGAATAACAAATACCTTGTACCCAGAATTTATGACCTCTTTGATCAACTAAGAGGAGAAAATATATTTTCAAAGATAGACTTGAGATGAAACTAGTATCAGGTAAGAATCAAGGATTAAGACATCAATAAGACAACCTTTAGAACTAGGTATGGACATTGTGAATTTGTAGTGGTGCCCTTTGGACTGACCATTGCAAAACCATCTTTATGTGCTTAATGAATGAAATATTAAGAAATTATTTGGATAAGTTTGTCATAGTATTCTTGGATGACATAATTATCTATTCTAAGTCAGAGGAAAAGCATGAACATCACTTGAGATTGGTATTGCAAGTGTTGATGGAACATCAACTTTATGTTAATCTTAGTAAGTGTTCTTTTTACCAAGAACAAATGCAGTATTTGAATCACATTATTTCAAAAGAAGGTATAGCAATAGATTCACTGAATATTGAAGCCATTAGAGGATGGCCAACACCTAGGAATATTTCAGAAATCATATCTTTTATGGGATTAGTCGGATACTATAGGAGGTTTATAGCAGGGTTCTCTAAAAATTTTCATCCTATCACTTCTTTGAAAAAGAAGGGAATCAAGTTTGAATGGACAACATAGTGTGAAAAAAACTTTAATTTGTTAAAGGAATTACTTACTAGTGCGCCTATTATAAATATTGTTGATCCAAATGAGAATTTTTTGATATGTACATATGCATGCATCCTCACTAAAAGTGGACATGTCATTGGTTATGAGTCCAAAAATATTAAAGAACATGAGAGGGATTATGCCACACATCATTCGGAGTTTGTTTCCGTACTTCATGCATTGAATATGTGGAGGAATTATCTCATGGGAAAAATATTTGAATTAAGGACAAACCATGATGGTCTCAAATACCTTTTTGAACAACTAACTTTGAATGTTAGATAAACAAGATGGCTGGAATTTTTAAGTGAGTATGACTTTGACATCAAGCATATCAATGCGAAAGAAAATAAAGTTGTTGATGCACTCAACAAAAGAGTACATATCAAGCATGCTACAACTATTAGTATGAATCAGTGATATTTAAAGAGAAGAATTTTAGATGTTGTTACACATCATCATTACCTATAGGTAAAATAAATTTTACATCAAGAAAATTTACAAGATAAAATTAAAGAGTATCCGATTAAGTAATATGGATTTCTTATGCATAAGAATATAATTTATGTTCCTAGTTCTCGAGAAATTTGGAGTTTGGTGTTAAATGAAATGTATAATGTTCCATATGTTGAACATCTCAGCTACTAGAAAACAATTGTAACAGTAAGAAGTCAATTCTTTTGGCATGGAATGAGTAAGGATGTTGTTGATTACATTGGCATATGTATGGAATGTCAGAGAGTAAAAGATGAGAATAGACACCAAATAGGTTTCCTTCAACAATTTCCTATTCCAGAGATGAAATGAGAAGTCTTAACCATTGATTTTATAACTAAGTTTCCTAGGATAGCAAGGCAACATGACTCCATAATGGGAGTTGTGGATAAATTGAGAAATTATTTTCAATTTGTTCCTGTGAAAATGACTCATACAACAACTAATATTGTAGAAAGTCACATGACATAAATTTCTAGGTTGAATGGGATACATAAGGCAATTGTTTCAGATAGAGACACAAAGTTTTCTTCAAATTTCTAGAGATGATTATTTAAGAGATTTGGTATAAATATGAACTTTAGCACAAAATACCATCCACAATAAGATTGACAAACAAAAAGAGTCAACCAAGTAGTTGAGAACATGTTGAGAATGTATTGATGGATAAACCATTTAAGTGGGAAGACTACTTGCATTTGGTTGATTTTTCTATAATAATGGGTATCAATATTCATTGAGGATGAGCCCATTTGAATCTTTGTATAGTAAAAAATGAAATACTCCAGTGAGTTGGGGATATGGAAGATCAGATGGTTAAAATTAAGAAGAATTTGAAGGCAACATAAGATAGATAGAAAAGTTATGCATATAATAATATGACATCTAGAGAATTTAAAGTGGGAGAGCATGTGTTTTTGAAAGTGAAGCCCAAGAAGAGCTCATTGAAGTTGGGTAGTTGTACAAAGCTAGTATCCAGATTCTGTGGTCCATTTGAGATATTGGACAAATTAGGGCCAGTTGCATACATGTTTGCATTACCTAATTCCATGAATGTGCATAATGCATTTGATGTCTCTTGAGTCTTTGCTGAAAAGGTATGTACATTTTCATAGCCATGTTATTGATTGACATTTGATTCAGGTAGAGTCACAGGGAGACTTTCAGGTCCAACCAATGCGCATATTGGAAAAAAAAGTCAAAATTCTTTGGAGTCAAGTTATAGAACTGGTAGAAGTTCAATGGACCTACTATGGTCTTGAAGATGCTACTTGGGAACATGAATATGGAATGTGGGCAGAGTACCCATGACTTTTTCAATAAATTTTGAAATTTTGACTTATGTTTTGTATATGCACCGAGGACAATGCCAAAATAAGGGGGAGGGGAATGCAATACCCCAACTTTGATTCCATATATTAAATAATGTATTTTGTTATTTTATGAAAGGTCTTATTTCCCAAACAATTATAAGAGGCCAGAGTGGTTAGGACATAAGATATTTTGATCATTACTAATAATAAAATACATCATTGGTTGCAAGACGAACAAGGAAAAAAGTTATAGGGGGCTATGATTCCATGAGAGATGGAGCTTAAGGGGATAATTCTTTTATTATATTTTATCTATCCATAATTTCTTTAATTGAGAAAAGTGGTTACATGAGCTTCTTCGGGGGAGGCCATGTGGTTCTTGATTTCCATGTAAATATATAAACTGATCTTCTGGGTTGTTTGGAAATTCTTCTCCATTCAAACTTTCACTCTTCCATTCATTGTTGCTTAATTATTATTCGTCATTCATTATTTTCCTTGTATTGAGACATGGAGGGGGGAGGTGAATTGTTGAGGAAGAAGCCATTGTTTTCTAGCTATAGTAATGACTGGTGTATTCCAACCATGATTTCTTGTTTGAATGCCTAAGATGCATTGTGATGTACTAAATTTTATTCATACTTATGAATCCTGAGAGTCCCAACATGAAGATTCTTGACTAGATGCACTAGAGCCTTGGAATGAGGTGGATATCCTGAGGGATTGCATGGCAAAGAAGAGAGTCCATTCTCTTGGTTTCTGCAAGTTGGAGAGAAGAGAGGTGGTGTACTTTGGATTGTTGTGTGTTGAGAAACCTATGAGATCATGAGTGTTCACTTGTTTGAGAAGTTGAGTGACACCCTAGAACGGTCTATGTGGATTTATAGCCCTGAGTCAGGGGTGACAATGCTATTGAGACTTGAAACAACAATGTCTATGGTTGGGTGGAACGTCCTTGGCTTACAGATAGTTGATGAATCATTTTGTTAAAAATAAGTGTTCTTTATCATGTGTTTCTATACTTGTATATATTTATTTCCGCTGGGTATTAATCAATATCTCTGAGATGTGTATCTTTAATGTGCCAGCTTGTTGATTATAGTTGTGCATGTCATATTTAAACATAATTCTTTTATGTTGTAGCATAAATTTTGATTATTACATGTCTTATTATGATGTTCTTTCATCATTCTTTATTAATTAAATGTTATCAAAATTCAAAATCACAACCTACATATATAAACACCTAAATATACAAAAAGTGGTAAAGGTATAGATACATGGCACACTAATGAAATGGCATGTCGATGTATGAGATGCTACACAATCAACTATATCGTTATAAGAGTAGAAGCAACAGATAGGAGTAATGGGCAGAAGGCGAACCTAATCTAATCAAATTAATACTACCCAATTAGCGAACCCAATCTCAATTTCAGCATAGGCGCTAGAAGTGGGTATGTAGATGGATCAAATTGCATATAAAAAAATAATGAGCGAAACGCATAAATATATATGCATAAATAAATTTATCATAACAACTAAGCATACTATGTGATAGTTAAAGATAAAAAACTTTTTAAAAATAAATATACTTAATGATTTTGGACGACATTGTTAAATTAAGGATATGACATTGTTAAATTGAGGATAATTTTAAGAATGAAAAAAAATATTTTAAAATGTAGAAATTTAATATATAAATGGCGAAATTTTTGTTAATATTTTTTTAAATTATTTAAATTTATAAGTTTGGCAGGCTGGAGGAAATGCGTTTATGTGAAAATATTTCATGGCTCTGGTTAGGAGCTCTCCTCTACTTAGTAGACTGTATGGCATAAGCGGAGGCAGATTTAAGTACAGCTCATAGTATTATTAAGAGGGTAGGCTAAAGAGCTCATAGTATTATTAAGAGGTAGTATTATTAAGAGGGTAGGATAAAGATTTTATAGAATTAAGAATTTTTTTTTTTTATATTTATTTAAAATTTAATTTTAAATTGTTGGATTTGTAGATTTAAATGATTATTTATGTAGAATTTGAATATTTTGAGAGTTTTTCAACATATTGAATCCATTTCTATATTCAAAAATAGAGTTTGAACAACAAAAATAGTATAATAATTATCACCAAATTCCATAAACAACCATTTGATAAATGATAAAAGAGTTAGCCAACCCCACAATACCTACATTTAAATAGTGGAAGGTTATAAATCAATATCAACAAGTCGTCGTGTAAATACTCGTCGACCTGATCGTGTAAAATGTTTTTTGAATCGTTCAACGACGTTGGTTATCGGTGACAGCACGGACAAGTCGATGAGTGTTTTTCCAAAAGTCATGTCAAAAACCTTAGTGAAAGGCTTTATTACGAATGTTAAACACATAACTTCAAAGTCAATATTTGACTTCACACGGAGTTTTACACGCACCGATGTGCAGAAGACTGATGCCAAGAAATGAGGATTCCATTTAGGAGGCCATTTTTTTCTGTTGAATATGTCCAACGAATGACCAGATAATAAAGTCATCTCTTAAACTTCGTTTCCGCGTTTTTTCTGTTCTCTGATCTCCTCTTCTCCGCGTAACTACTTGCTATATATGCTTCCATCTAATACACCCATATTATTATTCATCTTCCGCTGAAATTGGTATTAGTATTTTTGCAATCAACTTATTGTGCAGCTGTGAACAGAAGAATTCTATAGGTTGGAGCGATATGGAAAAGAGAATAGCATCTGCACGATTGGTAATATTGATTGCAATGCTTATGCTGCTCGCGATGGTCAGTGAAAGTTCGGCTTCTAGGCCACTGCAATTGAAATTCACATTTCAGGGAGATGAAATGGAAAATAATAATAATATTAAGATGAAGAATGGTTTTTTCAACATTATGTGTGTGTGGTTTTTTCAACATGGAGTGAATCGATTGAATCCCCCATGCTCACGCCTATCTCAAAATATATGGTCATGAGCCCCTACTTAAAGCATATAAACAAGAGATGGGCATACCAAGGATCATGACTACACCAAGTGTCAACCACTAGGAGAGTAACCATGAGGTGCATAATACCAATGCACTACGCAATTATCCCCTCGAATCAAAAAATTCCTTAGGAATGGAACCCAAGCTTAAATTCAACAACACTATACAAAATTCTAAATCTCATAAATTTAAAGTTCGAAAGAGTGGTCACAGGGGTTATACATTCCTCCTGGATATTTCCTACGCACCACTACATAAAATACATAATCTCTTTTAATATGAAAATGAGACATTTCTGTCACTACTACATATGACCAAATTTGCCACAGTTTTCCATTGCTATTTCCACACATATCCGTCGCACTTTCCACGAAAGCAAAGACTATTTTTCGTGGAACTTTTTTCGTCGCTATATCCATGAACTAGTTACTCGTGGAAACAATGACAAAATAATCCCTCCACATGTCATCATCCTCAAGATAGGTTTACCTTATAAAGAGTGGCAATAACGACGAAACTTTGTCGCAATAGGGACGAAAAACCATGCCAAAGTAAAAAACTTACCAACAGATTACGATGCAGATGCCATACGTTTGACGCAAAAGTGTGGAAAGTTGCGACGAAAAAGTGTGGCAATAGCGATGAAAACATTTGGTAGATAAAACATTTACAACGTAGATGCTATATGTGCAACGCAAAACTGTGGAAAAGTGCGATGAACTTTCGTCGATATTGCCACGTTACTAAAACCTAATCATTACCTTCCGAAAAAAATTCGTCTATATTTCCACACTTAATAAAAACTAATCATTACCTTGTGACGAACTTTCATTGATACTACCACGCCTCGTATAGGTTTAAAAAAAAAATTCTACATGAGAAGATGGATGTTGGGATTCGTGAGATCTTCCAAAACAATGGATTCAACCATGGGAGTGTATGGGGGACATAATTAGAATTAGGGTAATAGGTCTCTATGGAATTAAGTGGATCATATCCCACCATGATTTTATAATTATTATGAAGTGTGGTATATGGAAAGGAATTAGTTATATCCTCAACATCCTTGATGTGGGTACTACCAAAATACAATACATAATATGCATGATTGTGTACAATTGATTAAGAACAATACATGAGATAGAGTAGTAATAATATGGTGAATTTTGATCTTTATATCCATGGTGAAAATATAGTAGGTTGTGCCTACAATGGGATCAATATCCTCACCTAGTTTGGATCTAATTCTAGCACAAACATGAGAGATGCAAATCAAAGACCCATGTATCAAGCTTATTGTGAGCACCAAGGTTTGATGTACTATGAAAGAAAGTTTACTTTAAATATGTAATTAAGGTAATGCAGGAAGCTATTCATGCTAGAAACATAGTTACTATGAATGCAAGAAATAGAAAACCTTCCATAATTTGGCCACTAAGATAATGCATGATTCTACTAGTATATATAGTGGAAGATGAAGTCAAAGAATTTTTGAAAATTTTTCTATAGATAATAGACAATGATAAATCCACAACAAAGTTAAGGGATGTCCTTGGGACAATTTTTGAGTCACCAATAGAGGCACAATATGGGACCTTAAACCATGTCCAGTGAACAAGGTATGGAAAATAATTTATCTTAAATGCATTTATTCAATAATATGAAGTGTGAGAATTTATGCTCAACTTCGGGTTGGATGTTAACATCCTACTGAAGTAATCATGGGAACTCATGGGATAACCAAATTGGGTCCACTTGTCGATGTATTCGTAGTTGGTGAACCAATCACACATTTTCCCCATTGTCAAATTGGTGAGATGGAATTTTATCTCGATTGTGTGAATATTTATGCTTACTTTGATTTTATTGACATATTAGATGACAAATATCCATACCTAGTATTGTAGTGGATTTATTGGGAATTGGATAATGATGTCATTTTTTAAGAAGGATTATTGGATGGTATATCCATTGGATCTAATGTAGGTAAATAAATTTGTTAAATATATAGAAGAAGTATTGGATGACTAGGATAGTTGGAAGACTACATTAATCTCACCATAGGATAGTTGGAAGACTACATTAATCCAGCTGTTAGTGGAAAGTTGAGTTGGAGAATAGTATTCTCCTATGTCATTTATTCCAAAGTGTCCTTTAATTTTGGGCCACCTAGGGAGTATGATAATTAATTGACACAAATATGCACACTACCAAATTCCATTAAGTGGATTCATGTAGATATTAAAGATCCACTAGTGTTTAATGGCACAACTAATGCCACAAATTTTATGGAAAACATAACTTAACACATCATGTTTGAATAAAGGGTATAAACATTGGATATCACTTTGGTATATATCCTTGAATGATTGTGGGAATTTCATTATGAACTTTGGACTCACGAGAAGATATAGTAGGACTAGGAACCTACTAGACATAAGGTTTGTGTTGACCCATGTTCCCATCCATCGATATTGATAAGGACAAGATATTGATATGATCCAAACAACTTTGAAATTCCAATTCATAGGGACTATGAGGGGATATATATATATATATATATATATATATAAGAGTAGTGTAATTTAGTGGAATGTATAGGGCTATATGGGCTCGAACCGTAGACCTTCTAGGTAGAACAAATCAAAGTTCTTATTATCAAAATAATTTGAACTATTCCAAGAACCCAACATGCATTTTATTGCATCGGTATCTTTCATTAAAGGATATTGTTTGCTAATGAACTATTTAATTTATTTAATCTCCTAGCCACATGAATATAAGTAATAAATGAAAAATGACACTCAAGGAGTCTCACCTACAAAAGATTCCATCAAAGAGTAGGATCATCAACATAAATAAATATTTTCCAAATAGTCCCTACAATTCCATGGTACTTCTTATATCGTGGAGCATGTGAATCATTGTGAAACTCACTAGTATACACAAGGAATTTCTATTTAGTAGTGGATGCATAAATGTGTACCCACCTTAGAGTCACTATTGAAGAATTGGTGCCTATAGAAGAAACATGTAATGATAGATGATCTACTGACCATAACTACAATTTAAGTTCTATGACACTTTTCAACTTTGTGAGGAAGATATGTTGATTAGTGGGGATAAA
Organism: Picea glauca; assembly: GCA_000966675.3. Classification (NCBI taxonomy): domain Eukaryota; kingdom Viridiplantae; phylum Streptophyta; class Pinopsida; order Pinales; family Pinaceae; genus Picea; species Picea glauca. Next base: position 1,500,715 of record JZKD02S0667572.1, on the reverse strand, counting down.
AAACACATTAAATGTTTCCCACTAATGGGACTACCATAATGTTTTACCATGGATTCTTTAGAGGATTATGTCACAAAAGAAAGTCATTCTCTGTGGTTTGAATAAATAGAGTTGCACCATGTAGTCACATAAGCCAAGAATACCAACTATCTAGTTCACTATCATGGGATATTGAATACAAATAGTCGATTTTATTATGGAGGATGTGTCTAAGTTGGCTATTATTGTGGACTATTTGTATGAAAACATCATTTCAGACATTGTATATTTTATTTGAGATTACACTCACCTATTCCCATGTAGCACCTTTGAGATGAAAATAGTGAGAGGAGAACATTGGGAGATCAATATAGAATTGAAGCCTGACACCTGATCTACCAAGAAGTGACTATATAGGATGCATTCACATTATAAGGAATATGATAAACAATAGATATGTGATATTCTAACTATTGGTTAGATATTTTCAGTGGAACAATAAGGTTCCATTAGTCTAATAGTCATCTAGGGTGTGAAAAAGGTGGAATAAATTTTTCTATGGAATTTTTTAGATTGAGTCAGGCATACATACATGATCCCTTTCATACACGTTTTATTCACAATATTACCAAGAAAGTGGCAAGGAATGAACCTTACACCTTAATAATAGTTTTATTTGGCTATCATAAAATCTGTATCATCAAGGAGGATAAGATGAAGGAGGATAAGATGAACAATATTTTTTCTATGGAATGGTGATTGTATGAATTGAATATCATTCCCTTTGTCCCAAGTAATGCACCAATTAGGTTCTCTAGAATCATGTTTGTTATGTTCAATGAGTATATCCATAATTTCCTTGAGTTATATTTTAAATTATTGGCAATGTATATGTAGCTAAAGGGTCACACGGCTAAACTAATGTTGGTGATGGAAAGACGTTGATTGATCTAGTTGTACCTAAATATTAAGAATTTCATTTTCTACACCCCATTCAACATCCTCTTGGATCATATTGTCTACAAGGAAGGATGTTTAGTCAAACTAATGAAAATCATAGTAATTTTTTAATATGTATGCACTAGAGAATGTCCCTGTGTTATGGTCATGCAAGGTATTACCATATATTTATCATGGGGCATGCTCAAGTAATAATGTAGGAGGAACTACTATGAAAAGGTGTCCCATTTGTATGGATTGTAGAATGTGAAAAGGGTTTTTCCAAGTTAAAACAATGGATGGTTATGGCTCCAATTCTTGTTTTTCCTAATTGGTAAAAAATTTTCCATGTCTATGTGGATTCCACTACCATTGCATTGGGACCATGTTGGCATAGCTAGGGGAACACATGCTACACCACCCAAGGTAATTTTCTAGAAAAAAATTGTAATTACACAACCATGAAATGCAAAGGCCTAGTGATGGCGTATATGCTACA
>JZKD02S0667572.1:1447490-1460979 GCA_000966675.3 Picea glauca | reverse complement strand
TATATATATATATATATATATATATATATATATATATATATATATATTTGTTTTCCCTATTTGTTGGTTTGTTCGTCTTAAACAGGTTGACCATCCCGCAAACTCAAAGAAGGACCTACAAGGATGACACTAGCGAGGATCAAGCATCGTTGAAAAGACATGTCACTTGTACCTCTCTAAACTAGTTTATATGACAATGAGGTCTAAGGTGAAGTGTGTATTATGTCTTGTTTTGTTCTAGCTTCTTGTGGAAGTTAGGGAGATATGTTTGTGTCCACACTTACCGATTAGTATGATAACAACATTAGTTGAGTTATACAGAGTATATCATGTGTAAATTATCCTTCATTCAATTGGTTAATGAGAATTCTTCCATTATTTCTCTCATGCTTCTCTTTTCTCATATTTTGTCTGCAAATTGTGTATGTCATTTGATATCTAGATCTATTATGTGCATTTTCATCACATTTACATGGTATTAGAGCCGACACACTTCTAGGGAAAAGACACACCAAATTATTTTTGCAGGTATCGGAGATTGAAGATAACGAAAAAATGAAATTTCCAAAAGAATTCATTCTTACACCATACAATTTATTTGCATGGAAGGAGAAGACGATAATGCATATTCGAGGCATAGGATTATGCAGGTTAACCATGAACACTGAAACCAAACCAACATCAACCATAGAAAAATCTAAGTATCTAAATCGAATGGATGGAACATTTGGAACTACTTGTAGTATCATTTCTCATGAACTCCTCTTTCATATATCCTCCTGTAAAACTCCCAATGAAGCTTGGACTGCCACGGAAAGTATTTTTTGCGAATAGGAAAATATGAGCGGACACATGCTTGAGGTTTAATTAATTACATTGGATCCAAAAGCATTCGACAATCTCAAAGATTTCTTTACCAAATATAAGTATTTTTTGTCGCAACTCAAGGCTTGCGGGGTTGATAAATCTAAGGAGGAGAAACAAACGGTTCTTACCACTCTCTCCAAACTTGGTACGAAATAATCAATGTTTGTATCTAAATTTAATTCACTTAGGCTCACCTCTAGCGCCACCTGTACGATTCCCTCCCTTCAGGCCTTTATCGAGTCTCTAACATGAGAGCAGGACCAGATCATCAATATTGGAAAAATCAAATGTCCAAAGGTGCATGTGCACTTACTCTACAAGATGGTAGAGGTCATCAATATCAAAAATCTAAAGACAAAGACAAAAGGAAATCACATGCAAATCCAAATAAGGAAGGATACTCAAAGCCCTTCAACGATGCCTCCAGATCCAAAGGTGGAAAGGGAAGAAGAGGGAAGAAATGCACTTACTACCATAAGGGATTCCATGCAAAATTCGGATGTATGCAGAAATAGATAGATCAAATGGCCCAAATGCTTCAGCAAAAAAACCTTGGAGATTGCATCCACGAGGGTGCCAAGAAGAAGAATCCAAAAGATCAGAATCTCAAGAAAGACAATTATAGCCATGCTTTGATTTGCATCAACTCCTCTCTCGATGCTTGGATCGTAGATTCAAGTGCATCATACCACATGGAAGCCAAAAAATAAGTCTATTATTCATTAGATGCATGTAAAGTTCCTCCTATTCTGATGGGGTACAACTCTCTAGTCAAGGTCACCGACAAAAGAAAAATTGAACTCACAAACAAAAGCTTCGAGAATGTGCTTCACATTCACAAAATTTTCGTCAATTTGATCTCTATGTATCAAATCACAAACTTCGGCACTGGAAAGAGAGTCATATTCACACCTGATGCATTAGATATCTATGACATGCAACCAATTCTAAGGTTGCTACCAGTGAGGTAAATCATCAATCTAGACTCTACACATTTTCTGAATTTATTGAATCAGATTATGCATTACTGCTTACCCATGATGATGAAAATAGTAGGATATGGCACGAAATATTAGGGCATTTAAATTTTAGATATATGAAACAAATTAGAAATAAGGGAATGGATGATGGTCTACCTAACATCCACTTCTCCAAAGGAATTTATGAGGGTTGTGTTCTTTGAAAACATCCTCAAGATAAATTTGACAAAGGAAAGACTCAGAAGGCTTCCTTTCCTTTAGATTTGATCCATAGTGGCCTCATGGGCCCTTTTTCACATCCATAAATCAGTAAAGAAAGGTACTTTCTCATTTTTTTTTTTATGATTTCTCACACTTCACATGCATTTTATTTCTCAGGAAAAAATCATAGGTCTTTCAACACCTCAAATATTTCAAAGCCCTTGTCAAGACACAGTCAGGAAATAAAATCAAATTCCTATGAATAGATAACAGGGAAGAGTATGTCAACCATGAGATACAAAATATTTTTCATGATGCCAGGATTTAGTTGCAGCATAGGGTTCCTTATACTCCGCAGCAAAATGGAGTTGTTGAGAAGAAAAATAGATCTCTAAAAGAGATGGCATCTTGCATGCTACATACAAAGTCACTTCCACAGAGATTATGGGTCACTTCCAAAATAGTTCTCCCTATAGATTTTTCAAGGATAGTACACCCTACAAGGCCTGGAGCGGCCTCAAACCAGAAGTGACCCACTTCCATATTTTTAGTTCACGTGCAAGGGCCAAGATTCCCTCTAAGAAGAGGAAGGTGTTTGAGCCATAAAGAACATAGTGTATATTTGTTATATACCCTAATGGTGTGAAGGGATATAGATTGATTTATATTTCCTCGGATCAAATCATCATTGAGTGAAGTGTCCAATTCGAGGAAAGTGTCTCGCATGCACCTCAACAACCACATGTAGACCCTTTTGTTCTTCCACCTGACATAGATGATGAGCCTGCACATACTAAATCTTATTCAGATGAAAGTTTTGATTCATAGGATTCAGATGATCCACACACATAGTCAGTACAGTCATATGCAGAGTTAGTGCATGCAGATGCAGATGCATATCCAGAGCCGAGGTCCAAGTGTGAAAGACTACTCTTAAGGATGCAGAAGATCTTGTTGGGGATCTAGCTAATACTAGGAGGACTTAATCTATTTTTTAGGAGATACCTCTTGCAATCACTACCACTAGGTTTATTCAACCCAAGAATCTTTTATTGGTTCTATATTGAGATCCACAGTCCTATGGCAAGGCGGTTGGAAATCCCTTTTAGGAATCTATCTTGCAAGAGGAGTAAAAATACCTCCTCGAGAACCAGACTTGGGATATGGTTCCCCTTCCTTCAGGAAGGAAACTTGTCAGGTGTAGGTGGGTCTACAAGACCAAGAGCATAGCAGATGGACAAGTTAGCAGATACAAATCCAGGCTAGTTTCCAAAGTCTTTCAACAGGTGCATGGCATTGAGTATGATGTGACTTTCTCTCTAGTAGTGAAGATGGATTCCATACATTTGGCACTTTCCATTGTGATATAAAAGGGATGGGAAGTCCATCAGATGGATGTGAATATTTCCTTTCTTCATGACGATATCTCTGAGGATATCTATATGGAGCAGCCCCAGGGATTTTTTCAGGATTCATCTTTGGTACATGTCGACTGAAGAATTATTTTATGGCCTCAACCATGCTTTGAGGGCATGGTATGCCAAGATGGACTCCTACCTATTGTGAAATAACTTTTTACATTATAAGTTAGACCCGAATGTTTACATGTTCAATATAGCCAATTCACATCTATTCCTAGTTTTGTATGTTGATGATTGGTTGATCACTGGTTGCTCGACTCTAGCGATTGTTACATTTAAGAGGATTATGCAAGACATTTTATTTATGATGAACATGGGTCTACTACATTTATTCCTTGGACTCAATATCAATCAGGATCCATCAAACATCAAACTGTCTCAGGACAAGTATGCAAGAGATCTCCTTGAGAGATTTCACATGGTAGACTGCAAGTCTATCCAAACTTCTTTCCTATCAGGATTCAGACTTGAGGATGGTAGGGACACTCCAGTGGTTGACAATCCACTGCAAATACAACTAGTGGGGAGATTTTTGTATATCAGACACTCCAAACCAGACCTCTCCTATGCAGTTGGAGTAGTCTCCAAATTCATGCAGGAATCGCATGAGCTATGTTGGAAGGTTGCAAAGTGTATCCTTCGATACATGTAGGGAACCATAACCTTTGGTATTCACTATGAAACAAAATATACATTGGACCTCATCGGGTTCAATGATTCTGATTGGGCTAGTGATAACACTGATTGTAGGTCCACATCTAGTTATTGACTTAGTCTTGGTTCCGGGCCTATCTATTGGTCGAGAAAGAAGTAGGATGCTATTTATCTATTTTCATTTGAGGCATAGTGAAAAGGGGTAGTTAAAATAACCATTAAGACTATGTGGATAAAAAAAATTCTCATTGATTTAGGCATTCAATTTCATTAGTCGATCATCATCTGATGTGACAAGGAGAGCACTCTGAAGTTCTACAAAGATCCAGTTCAGAGGTAGTGGATGAAGCACATCGAGATCCACATGAACTACATCCAGGACTTAGTACATGAGGGGATCATTGATCAACATTTCTTCCCTTCATCATAACAGATTGAAAACATCTTCACCAAGACCTTGACTGAGAAAAAGTTCCATACTCTGCATAATCGTCTTGCAACGAAGGACATAGTTTCCTAGAAACTGTCAGTTTTTATTTTTAAATACATTGTACCTTGAGGGGGGGGTGTTTGCATGAGGTTTTCCCTCTTTCTTGGTTTATTTTAGTGTATCTTTTCTATTTGGCTACCTAACATGGCATGATTGTCGAGACCCATTCTTTATTTTCACCATGGTGATGTTTAGAAGGGGTGTTGGAGATACTTCACACACACCTAGGATTTATTTTTCCTAATATTTTCCCTATGTTTATTAGTCATTATTCAGTCTCCTATAGTTTAGGGAGAATATTCCTCTAGGATAATATTCTCTTTAGTTCACACTTCAATTTGATCAGTTGAGTGGAGTCTAGATGCCACATTCATATCATCACCATGCAACATTGGGATCATCACCAGCTAATGGAAATTTTCATTGGGATCATCACCAGGATAGTGAATTACTCATGATTCTGTGATCTCCTCCTCACTTCACTCCGTTTCAGTCAGTTAATTGAAGACTGCGAGACTAGTTAACTCAAACTAGGTGGCAGTTCACTCCCGTAACTGCTTGAGAGACTAGACTAGGTGGCAGTTTACTCCCATAACTAATGGTGTGTGTCCAGATCACTCTATACCACCTATATGGCGCATTGAATTCTCCTCCAATGTGCATTATTTGAGTTATAGAGAGTATATCATGTGTAAATTATCATTCGGTCATTTTGTTAATGAGAATTCTTCCATTCTTTCTCTCATGCTTCTCTTTTATCATATTTTATTTGCAAATTGTGTATATCATTTAATAGCTAGATCTATTTTGCCCAGGTTCAACATATTTACACATATTTATAGTTTGAAAAATGAAGGTAATATCCTCCTACTAGTAGAATTTAATGCTAGGACTGCAACTAAACAAGCTACTCTTTTAAGCATTGATTCCAACTATAATCCTTTATGGCTAGATGAGGACCTTTTTTTATCAATAGCTACAAAATAATATTTGAATACGTAATTGATAATTTATTTGGCACTGAGTTGGTCAAGCTCTACAGCTCTCAAGACCTAATAATTTGAAATGGAGTAATGAAGTAGCCAAAATCCAACCAGATGACTTGTATTTATTGGCTAGGTAGTAGTGCCATAGATTATGTGATATTTGATATCCATGTTTCTAGCCAAATAACAATTTTTTACCTTTTAAATGACCATGAACCAAACTATGATCACAGACCTTTAACTTTAACTCTAAACTTTTCCATGCACAGGAGCACCATTGAATAAAATTACGATAATCAAAGGCAATTACGCTTTGACAAAAGTAAATTTGACCTTTTCTTAAAGGATTTAAATAGCAAATTACATCTCCTAACTTAAAAGGACAATATTTAAGAACTCTATCATAATTTTACAACTACCCTTTCCACTTCTATTAACAATTTCTCCTTCGAGGTGTCCTATAAAAATAATAATAGAACAACCAACCCTTGGTATGATAAAGAATGTAAACTTTCTAGGAAAGTCATTAGGGATGCTTCTAATGAGTCCTTAAAACTTGATAAGATCAACATGTCCAAATCCGTAATTAAAATGAAAAAAAGGTATTATATTAATAAAAGGAAAGAGCATCTTTCACAACTATCTAAGATGTATCCTAAGAATTTTTGGAGCCAAATTCTAAACCAAAATACTAAAGAAAATAATATGATTCCCTTAAGGGACACGGATTCCTACCTTAAAAGTATTTACGATTTCACTAATACCATGGACACCACTCCTGTTGTCCCTACATATGATGAATTTTTTTCTTTAGATGACATAGAGTTCAAGGTTAAGTGGCTTGCAAATGGGAAAGCTAAGGACATTTAAGGCTACCAAGATGGAATTTTTAAAATCAGAGGATCTGTCCTTATCCCTCACATACACAAGCTCTTCAATTTAGTAGTCAAGTAGGGCTTCCCTAAAACCTAGATGAAAAACATTATTGTTCCTATTTTTAAAAATGGGGATAGATGCATTCCCTCTAATTATAGGACCATTATGGTTAGCCCGATTTTATCAAAGCTTTATGGAATTATTTTGGAAAATAAGATTAGTCTTTGGCTAGAAAGTCATAGTAAAAGAGATAAAGGCCAGGCCGGGTTTAGGAGATATCATGCCATCGTGGACCATCCTGTTACCTTTAGGATCATTGCAGGGAGTTCCATATTACTAAAACCAATCTTCTTTTTTTGTTGACTTTAGAAAAGATTTTGACATGGTCCCTAGGAAATTTTTTTTGAATAGGTTGGACGAGATAGAAGTGTTTCTCGATTTGAGGGTTGTTTCAATAAGGATGTATGAGAATGTTATTGCTAAGTTTAAAAACACTAGGGTCTGGTCGAAATATATTAACTACAATATTGGACTCAAACAAGGTTGTCCCTTGCCCCCTACTCTTTTTGGCATATACATTGATAATTTAGACGATTTCTTGCAAGAATCAGGTTGTGTCAACCCTAATATCACTGGTACAGTCATCAATCTTCTTCTTTATTCCTATGATATTGTTCTTATGTCAAGGAGTCCCCATGATCTTGAAAACCAACTAAGAATCCTCAAGTATTTTGGCTCCAATATGGGTATGATTGTTAATACTAATAAGACTAAGGTCATGATTATTAAATCCAATAAGATCACTTATGATACCTTCATATATGACAACAAAAAATTTTAGGAAGTCACTTCATACAAATATATTGGAATTGATATTCACCACAAACTCAACTGGAATTATAACATTGAGAAAAAGATTATTCGGGGATGGAAAGTTTATTATGGTCTTGAAAAAAATTGTAAATCATCCAACATTTGGATTTGGGATAAGAAGAAACTCTTATTTGAGACTCTTGTTAGACATATTATTCTTTATGGATGTAATTCCTCCTCTGTTACAACAACAAATAACGATGTAAAATAGGTAAAAAAAAAAATACATTAGAAAATTATAAACATCACAACATCATTAATCACATCACAAGCAAACATTATCGTAATTATTAATGACACAATCAACACATTAACATAATCATTAGTGACAAATGATCGACACATAATAAAAAATGGAAATGTGATTCAACACATCACGATTCTGAAGCAAAATACAAATAATTGATCAACCATGTCATTGAACATTTAAAGAACTACCCGCCCAACCGATCCTTCATGGTTAGGATCTCCAGGACACATAAGAAATGCTCAAGCCCAGGATTCATCTGATTGATTTTTACCACTTAAGGTCTCAAGGTTTTCGATTGTTCTTAGGAGCAAGGAGATATCTATTGGAGGAGGTATTTAATCCAATTACAACTCATAACTCTAGACTAGATTATCAGTCATACATCAACATTATTTCATGGTGCAAGAGTAATCTAATTACTCAATCAATCATACATCAACATAAATTTTATGGCGCAATATTAATCGTCAACCTTATTTTCATGGCGCAAGAGTAATCATCAACCTTATTTTCATGGTGCAAGAGTTATGTAATTACATAATCAATCATACATCCACATAAATTTCATGGCTCAAGATTAACCTAGTTACTTAATTAATCATACATCAATATTATTTTCAAGGCGCACGATTAATCTAATTACTTAATTAATCATACATCAACATTAATTCCAAGACGCAAGAGTAATATAGTTACTTAATTAATCATACATCAAAATTAATTTCAAGGCACAAGAGTAATTTAATTACTTAATTAATCATACATCAATATTTTTTCAAGGCGTGCGCGTAATCTAATTACTTAATTAATCATACATCAACATTAATTTCAAGGTGCAAGAGTTATCTAGTTACTAACCAATAATACATCATTCATCAAATATTCATTGTGCAACAAAAAATTCTACTACAACATACATCCATTAATTGATGCAATTACCACCTATGATACATTCCAACAAGAGACAGACTACGGTAACACATATCAATTAAATTGATGCAATTTCTCCTATGAAACCTCGAACAATAGTCCAACTACAATTTACTATGTACATAAAACAAGTTCTACACCACACCCTTAGTGTTTCTCTAGCAATTTATTCCCTTATCGTTCTAAGTGTTTTACAGTAAGGAAATAACCACTAATAATATATAATTATTCCAAAATTAAATTTCTTTTATTAATAATTCATAGGTAGATCAATATTCTCAAGAAAGACATACCATTCAAGTTATCCTTCAATACATATATCTTTTAGTGATTTAATTTTCAATTCAAATGGAATTTGTTTGAACTCTCAATACTTATCAAAAACAACAATTTAAACTCCTTCTCTACATGAGATGGTTCATTCTAAAAATTTCGGGTTGGGGCATAACAATTGTCAAGATTCTTAATTAATTTCAACTCTCTAAATCTACATGGGAACTCAAACCTATCAATAGTGTGTTGCAAAATGACACTTTTGTGATGTCTCCACATAACTTATAATTTTCAATTGTACTCAAGCCCACCAACATTCCTAGTTAAAAATTTTATTGCAAAATATGTTACACAAAAATTTATAAACACAATTGTTAATAACTAGAATTAAAAGAACGTCTCGAGCAGATTGACATGTAACTCTACACTTCGAATGTTTTCAAATATATCAATTCAAGGTTTTAAAATATATCCCCAACTTTTAAGATAACATCCACAAGTAGGAGGAAGGGGCTAGGTTTCCAGGAATCGAATTGGATCTGAGCTAAGCCTAGAAGAACAAATTCTCCACCAGAACCTTGTGAGGGAAGGTGCATTAATTAGAGGAAGAAATCGATTATTTGGAAGAAGACTGAGGGATGAGAGGAGGGTGGAACTGCAATACAAATTTATTCATGGAGTGAGGAATGAGAATGGGTGCACTCATCATGCCCTAAATCTATTAATGGAAGAGAAAAGGTGAAAGGCGCACTAGCATGCCCAAATTCTGTCTAGGTTAAGTTACAAGAGGGGTGCACTCAACATCACAATTCCTGTCATGGAGTGATCCAAGAGTATGGGCGTTGCAAGAAAGCACGATATCTGTCCAGGGAGGGAGAAAGAGGAAGGGCGCATTGAATCAAGGAGCCTTTGAAAGACTATAAGAGTGTGTGTGAGTTGCAGAGAGGGGAAAATTGTTCTCATTGGGGTGAGTGCGTGTTTCACAAAGGAGGCCTTTGGAAGACTGTATGTGTGTGTGGCTTTTTCAATGTGGAATGAATCGATTGAATCCCCCATGCTCACACCTATCTCAAAAATATATGGTCCCGAGCCCCTACTTAAAGCATATAAACAAGAGATGGGCATACCAAGGATCGTGACTACACCAAGTGTCAACCACCCAGAGAGTAACCACGAGGTGCTTAATACCAATGAACTATGCAATTATCCCCTCGACCCAACAAATTCCTCAGGAATGGAACCCAATCTTAAATTCAACAACACTATACAAAATTCTAAATCTCATAAATTTAAAGTTCAAAAGAGTGGTCACATGGGTTATACATTCCTCCCGGATATTTCCTACGCACCACTAAATAAAATAAATAATCTCTTTTAATATGAAAATGAGACATTTCTGTCACTACTACATATGACCAAATTTGCAACGGTTTTCCGTTGCTATTGCCACACATATCCGTCGCACTTTCCATGAAAACAAAGACTATTTTTCGTGGAACTTTTTTCGTCGCTATATCCATGAACTAGTTTCTCATGGAAACAATGAAAAAATAATCCGTCCACATGTCATCATACTCAAGATAGGTTTAGCTTATAAAGAGTGGCAATAACAACGAAACTTTGTCGCAATAGGGACGAAAAACCATGCCAAAGTAAAAAACTTACCAACAAATTATGATGCAAATGCCATACATTCGACGCAAAAGTGTGGAAAGTTGCGACGAAAAAGTGTGGCAATAGCGATGAAAACATTTGGTAGATAAAACATTTACAACGCAGATGCTATATGTGTGACGTAAAACTGTGGAAAAGTGCGATGAACTTTCGTCGATATTGCCACGTTACTAAAACCTAATCATTACCTTTCGACAAACTTTCGTCTATATTTCCACGCTTAATAAAAACTAATCATTACCTTGTGATGAAATTTCATCAATATTTCCACGCCTCTTGTAGGTTTAAAAAAAAAAAATCTACACGAGAAGATGGATGTTGGGATTCGTGAGATCTTCCAAAACAATGGATTCAACCATGGGAGTGGATGGGGGACATAATTAGAATTAGGGTAATAGGGCTCTATGGAATTAAGTGGATCATATCCCATCATGATTTTATAATTATTATGAAGTGGGGTATATTGAAAGGAATTACTTATATCCTCACCATCCTTGATGTGGGTACTACCAAAAGACAATACATAATATGCATGATTGTGTACAATTGATTAATAAATGGGAAGAACAATACATGAGATAGAGTAGTGATAATATGGTGAATTTTGATGTTTATATCCATGGTGAAAATATATTAGGTTGTGCCTACATTGGGATCAATATCCTCCCCTAGTTTGGAGCCAATTCTAGCACAAACATGAGAGAAGCAAATCAAAAACCCATATATCAAGCTTTATTGTGAGCACCAAGGTTTGATGTACTATGAAAGAAAGGTTACTTTAAATATGTAATTAAGGTAATGAAGGAAGTTATTCATGCTAGAAACATAGTAACTATGAATTCAATAAATAGAAAACCTTCCATAATTTGGCCACTAAGCTAATGCATGATTCTACTTGTATATATAGTGGAAGATGAAGTCAAAGAATTTTTGAAAATTTTTCTATAGATAATAGACAATGATAAATCCACGACAAAGTTAAGGGAGGTCCTTGGGACAATTTCAGAGTCACCAATAGAGGCACAATATGGACCCTTAAACCATGTCTAGTGAACAAGGTATGGAAAATAATTTATCTTAAATGCATTGATTTAATAATATGAAGTGTGAGAATTTATGCTGAACTTCGGGTTGGATGTTAACATCCTATTGAAGTAATCATGGGAACTCATGGGATAACCAAATTGGGTCCACTTGTCGATCTAGTGGTAGTTGGTGAACCAATCACACATTTTCCCCATTGTCAAATTTGCGAGATGGAATTTTATCTCGATTGTGTGAATATTTATGTTTATTTTGAGTTCATTGACATATTAGATGACAAATATCCATACCTAGTATTGTAATGGATTTATTGGGAATTGGATAATGATGTCATTTGTTAAGAAGGATTATTGGATGGTAGATCCATTGGATCTAATGTAGGGAAATACATTTGTTAAATAGATAGAAGAAGTATTGGATGGCTAGGATAGTTGGAAGACTACATTAATCCCATCATAGGATAGTTGGAAGACTACATTAATCCAACTGTTAGTGGAAAGTTGAGTTGGAGAATAGTATTCTCCTATGTCATTTATTCCAAAGTGTCCATTACTTTTGGGCCACCTAGGGAGTATGATAATTAATTGACACAAATATGCACATTACCAAATTCCATTAAGTGGATTCATGTAGAGATTAAATATCCACTAGTGTTTAATGGCACAACTAATGCCACAAATTTTATGGAAAACATAACTTAACACATCATGTTTGAATAGAGGGTATAAACATTGGATATCACTTTGGTATATATCCTTGAATGATTGTGGGAATTTCATTATGAACTTTGGACTCACGAGAAGAAATAGTAGGACTAGGAACCTACTAGACATAAGGTTTGTGTTGACCCATGTTCCCATCCACCGATATTGATAAGGACAAGATATTGATATGATCCAAAACGACTTTGAAATTCCAATTCATAGGGACTATGAGGGGATATATATATATGTAAGAGTAGTGTAACTTAGTGGAACGTATAGGGCTATACGGGCTCGAACCGTAGACCTTCTAGGTAGAACAAATCAAAGTTCTTATTATCAAAATAATTTGAACTGTTCTAAGAACCCAACATGCATTTTATCAGATCGGTATCTTTCATTAAAGGATATTGTTTTCTAATGAACTATTTAATTCATTTCATTTCCTAGACACATGAATATAAGTAATAAATGAAAAATGACACTCAAGGAGTCTCACCTGCAAAAGATTCTATCGAAGAGTAGGATCATCAACATAAATAAATATTTTCCAAATAGTCCCTACATTTCAATGACACTTCTTATATCGTGAGGCATGTGGATGATTGTGAAACTCACTAGTATACACGAGGAATTTCTATTTAGTAGTGGGTGCATAAATGTGTACCCACCTTAGAGTCATTGTTGAAGAATTGGTACCTATACAAGAAAAATGTAATGATAGATGATCTACTGACCATAACTAAAATTTAAGTTCTATGACACTTTTAAACTTTGTGAGGAAGATATGTTCATTAGTGGGGATATAAAACACATTAAATGTTTCCCACTAATGGGACTACCATAATTTTTTACCATAGATTCTTTAGAGGATTATGTCACAAAAGAAAGTCATTCTCTGTGGTTTGAATAAATAGAGGTGCACCATGTAGTCACATAAGCCAAGAATACCAACTATCTAGTTCACTATCATGGGATATTGAATACAAATGGTCGATTTCGGTATGGAGGATGTGTCTACGTTGGCTATTCTTGTTGACTATTTGTATGAAAACATCATTTCAGACATTGTATATTTTATTTGAGATTACACTCACCTATTCCCATGTAGCACCTTTGAGATGAAAAGAGTGAGAGGAGAACATTGGGAGATCAATATAGAATTGAAGCCTGACACCTGATCTACCAAGAAGTGACTATATAGGATGCATTCACATTATAAGGAATATGCTAAACAATAGATATGTGATATGCTAACTATTGGTTAGA
>JZKD02S0667572.1:1431657-1443920 GCA_000966675.3 Picea glauca | reverse complement strand
TGTCGAACATATTTAACTGCAATGCATAACACCATTAAAAATACCAATAACAAAAACATATATTTGTTCGCTACTGTTAAATAAATATTAACCAAAGTTAATCATTTAAATCTTATGATTCGGGCTTTTAGTTTTCCATAGCCACCCTGGCCTAGTTTATGTTGCATGTGATTTTCCACTCTGGGCTTGGTTGCTTTGGAGGTGTCTAGTAGCCTACATATGGAATTTTTGAAAAAATTTAGATATCTGAATTGTTACTTAAAATAGGAAAGAAAAACATAAATGATCATATTTAATTGATAATATGACATGTGTTGTACCTTGCTTGACCAACTCGTGGATGTCTTCCTTGTTTTTTAAACAGGTTCTCCTTTGCATCCTCTATCAGGGCCTTCCACTCTTTCTCCAGAACCATGGAAAGGTGCTCATGCTTGAGGTGTAATTGCAATTTCTCCCTATATTGGGCCCTAGTATATTTTAAATTCTCGTTAGCTAAATTTGTAACCACTTTCTTGTTGAAAGTGTTGCTAAACAATTTTACCATGTGGTCTATTAAATCATCTTTCTTTTTGTTATCTTGGCCATTCCACCGTGTGCGAATGGTGGGGCCAAACAACTACAATTATTTGTCATGTAAGTTTCCATAGAAAACATTGTTTCCTGCAGAAATGTGTTATCCATTAATTTATCATAATCTCAACAAATGTCCATTTCAATTTCATGAAAAAAATGAAATAATTAATTAACAATTACCTGCAATATTTTGAATCTTGATCAAAACACATGTGTCATCCACTAGAAAGGTGACATCTAGTGATCTGGTGCTTTTAATTCGTTCTTCTCCATGCATAATAGTTTCCTCTCCATCTATAGTACGTTCCTCTCCCGAGTCATGTGGAGTCCCAGGCTCCAGCTCATCATGCTCTAGCGTGTCATGCCAGTCAAAATCATTGCTCTCATCAATGGATTCGAGGGGAACCTCAGAAGGCTCAAAAATCCTCACTTGCACTTTTCTATGTCGACATTTCTTTTTCATTGGACCATCAATGCTACCTATAGCAGTTGCAGGATCGACAGGTTCCCAATGCACATGGTTTAAAAACTCATACAAACAAAAAACTTTACTTTATCAGATCATATAGAAAATATAAAACAAATTTTTTTATATGAAATTGTCGTAGCTGATAAAAATATGTGAAGATGCCACTTACCCCAAAATTAGTTATTGTATTTTGAAGCTCTACAATTCTTGCCCTATCCTCCTGTGGCAGGGGTATTTTGTTAAGAAAACCTAGATATTCTATGTTATCCTTCTTCAAATCCTTCAATATAGTTGTCATTGGGTCAGTGGAATAAAATATTTCATCCTCATCAATATCCTCAATGGGAGCCTTCCCACGTTGAGCATGCCACAATACATTGATGAATAAAATTAATGAGATGAACTTTAACATTTGAGAAAATTAGTTATTGTAGTCATAATTTATTACTATATTTAACATTTACCTACTAAGGCACAATGGGTGCCTTTCCACGGTCACCCTGGACAGATGTAGTGGGTGATTTTCGGACATGGTCACCCTTGACAGAAGTTGACAAAATAAATCAATCAACAAATGTTATGAAATTCACCTGTAACATTTAAAAAATGAAATATTGGAGTAATATTAGAAAAAAAAATAATGAAATTTCAAAAATTTAGTTGTTGTAGTCATAAGTTGTTACTGTATTTAACATCTACCTATTGAGGCACAACGGGTTCCTTTCCACGCTCACCCTAGACAGATGTAGCGGGTGGTTTTCTACCACGATCACCCTGGACAGAAGTTGACACAATAAATCAATCAACAAAAGTTATGAAATTCACCTGTAACATTAAAAAAATGAAATATTGAAGTAATATCAAGAAAAAAAATAATGAAATATCATAAATTTAGTTGTTGTAGTCATAAGTTGTTACTGTATTTAACATTTACCTGCTGAGGCACAACAAGTGCCTTTACATGGTCACCCTTGACAGATGTAGTGGGGGATTTTCTTCCATGGTCACCCTGGATAGAAGTTGACACAATAAATCAATCAACAAAAGTTATGAAATTCACCTGTAACATTAAAAAAATGAATTATTGTAGTAATATTAGAAAAAAAAAAAATAATGAAATTTCTGAAATTTAGTTGTTGTAGTCATAAGTTGTTACTGTATTTAACATTTAACTGTTGAGGCACAGTGGGTGCCTTTCCACGGTTACCTTGGATAGATGTAGCCTATGATATCTCACGGTCACCCTGGATAGATGTTGACACAATAAATTAATCAACAAGAGTTATGAAAGTAATTGTAACATTAAAAAAATGAAATATTGTAGTAATATCAGAAAATAAATAATGAAAAATGAAATATGTGTAGTAAAAAATTGAAATATTTTAGTGGTAAATTGTAACAATGATTGATCAAAGGTTGAGTTGAATGGTATGTAATATATTTACCCCCATAGCTACACCTCCTCCATCTATTTGATTTAAGTTGTAATCGATCAACAACTCTTCTCCTGGAACTATTGTCTTTGTTGCAAATACAAATATACAATTTCCTTCACGTCCCTAAAATATGCAATTCGGTTTCTTAGTTGCTTCCACTGGTCATGTACTATTTACAAATCCTGCAATGTTTCGATTATATTTTTTCCTTCCATCAATATACATAGTTTCCCCTTTATTTTGATTGTTATCTACTAGTTGTATATAATTTGCGGCAACTCTGTATCTCTGCATACTTCACGTATATCAGACAAACATCAACCAGTGATTGTATTTGTATAATGGTCTGACATACTTCATCAATTAATTTACAGTTCCATATCCGACCTTTATGCCATCCATGGAAAATAACCCCAATTCATGTAAGTACAAAGGAGAAATGCGATACATCCTCCCACTGATGAAGAAATCTCTGTCCACTTCAGGTAGATCCTTAGGTGCCCACTGTTGCACTAGATGTTTATAGCTCAAGGGAAACTCAACGACACCTATGCTCTCAGCATCATAATTAAATGACCCTCCGTTGGCAATAAAAAATTGCATGTGTATACAAAATCTTTTCCTTACCTTTTCATATCTAGTTGATCTAGAACCGATAGGTCTAGTACAACACGTCTCGCTTTCAACCTCTCTTAGTATATCATGATCATCACTCAAGGAATATAGATCCAAAACATACCTATTTGGTGGTACCTACACTCGTTAAAACAAGAAGATAAGTTATCGTGCGAATATATGTTTGTGGTACCAGCACAGTTGCATATAGTTGCATATAGTTGCAATATATTTGCATATAGTTTCATAAGTTGCATTGTTGCATATAGTTGCATAAAGTTGCATATAGTTTCATATAGTTGCATATAGTTTCATAGTTGCATATAGTTGCATATTTTCATATAGTTGCATATAGTTGCATAAGTTGCATTGTTGCATAAAGTTGCATACAGTTGCATAGTTGCATAGTTTCATATAGTTGGATAAGTTGCATATTTGCATATAGTTGCATATAGTTGCATAGTTGCATATAGTTGCATAATTTTCATATAGTTGCAATAAGTTGCATAAAGTTTCATATAGTTGCATAAGTTGCATTTTTGCATAAAGTTGCATATAGTTGCATATGAAATTGTCATATAGTTTCATAAGTTTCATATAGTTGCATAGTTGCATAAGTTGCATTGTTGCATAAAGTTGCATAAAGTTGCATAAGTTCCATAAAGTTGCATAAGTTGCATGTTGCATAAAGTTGCATAAGTTGCCTGTTGCATAAAGTTGCATTATTTGTCTCAAGTTCCTTAGTCATATGCTTGTCTATGGTATATGCTTCGGCCAATGCATTTATTTCCCTCCCTTAATAGTTATGACCTCTCTTGGGCCTTGTGTACTAGTTGGGTCTTTTTTAGTACAACACGTCTCACTTTAAAGCTCTCTTAGTATATCTTGATCATCACTTGAGGAAGATAGATCCAAAAGATACCTATTTGGTGGTACCTACACTCGTTAAAACAAGAAGATAAGTTATCGTACAAATATAAGTTTGTGGTGCCAACACAGTTGCATATAGTTGCATATAGTTTCATAAGTTGCATTATTGCATAAAGTTGCATATAGTTTCATATAGTTGCATAAGTTGCATTGTTGCATAAAGTTGCATATAGTTGCATAGTTTCATATATTTGCATATTTCCATATAGTTGCATATAGTAGCATAAGTTGCATATAGTTTCACATAGTTGCGTAAGTTGCAAGTTGAGAAATCAAGGGATTCCACCAACACTCATTTAAATTTATTTTTAATTGCTTGCCAATAATTCTTTTAGTTTGTTGATATTGAGCTTGCACATGAGGTACTTTATATCTATGAGGATTTAGGATCAATTTTGCAAGCCTGAATTTGATGTGTAAATATTTATGAAGGTATTGGATCCCTTAATGACTCATTAGTACTGTTGATGAGTTGAATAAGTTTTGAAATCACCAAGCAACCATGCAGGAAAATCAATGTTGCATAGAATACTTGAGTTTAATTTTTTTTATCAGTAATGGGTAATTCACATTGTAGAATCTCCTTAAGAACCATTTTGTCAAGAAACATCTAAGTCGTTGACTTGAAGTACTTGTTGATTTCCCAATCCATCATTTTTCCTCATGATAGATAAATCACTAAGTCAGGAGACCAAAAGTTCTTTAAAAGTTAGTAATTGAACCTTCATCATTGAAGTAAGAAAATAAAGGTGTCAATATTTTGTATATTTGGATAATTTAGCCAAGAAAAGGAAGTTTTCTAGGTTGGGAGGCCAGTGAGTCTTCAAACCTAGTGACTAAACCTTCTTGATCCTTAAGGTATATGATTTACCCCCAAAAATAAAAATCACTTATTTAGTGAGGTTACTCGTTGTCCAAACCAACCGATTGAGGTTATTGACCCTTGCACTCAACAAGTTTCCTCCTTGGGTTAAATCACTCACTTGTCCTTATTTTTCCTTATGACCTCTCTTAGGCCTTGTGCACTAGTTGGGGTCTTTTCTAGGTTGAGGAGCCTCCCTTGGGTCCCCAAACTTCTCTAATCCCTTAGGGCACATTTGTCATAACCAAGGGGTAAGTTAAAGTCAACATGGGTAGTCATAACTGCAACATTGACTAAAACAACCTAACTCGATAGAAAGTTAGATACAGTTCCTATTGATTCACATTGTATACCATCAAAGTCCTGTGAATTGGTCAAGGTGGAATGAGAATAGGAGAACCAAAGTGTTGCTAAATTAACTTAGATATACGAACTATCTCCATGATATAAGGACTCATTTGGAAAATTAAACATAGTTGAATGTTGCTAAGTCTTAGATAACTAGAACATCGATGTTGGGATGTTATAAGGCCAATTGAATCTAAATAATATTGACTGACATCATTGATCTTGTTAGTGATAGAGACAAACACCTAATAAATTTAAGTTTACTTATAAATTATTCGTATTTTTGTTGCTAATGTAAATATCTAAACATGGTTTTTAATATATCTGGTTCATTGTGATGTCATTGGGATACATAATGGTCATTTCTTAAAACTAAACCCATGACTTCATCGTCAAGAATCATGTGGAGTATTCATGTGATTGGGGGATCACCCAATTTGGTAAATGGAGCATCGACTAGGGGATCATGTGTTTCTACCATATGATGTTGTAGTTTGACATGGTATCTATGGACGATGTTGACAAGTTTTGAGAGGGGTGCATGATCTTCCATCAATTTCACTGCCTTTTTACAAAACTCTAAAACCAAATTGATGAAGGCCTCAATTGCATTGTGAATAGTGGTTGTTTAAGGCATAGGTTCTTCTAACTACCTCGTACACACATCAAAACTAACTAACCTAGTCTCTATGCCCAAAAGTGCAATATCCATATTTTCAACTATTATATTATTTTTTAACATTAGTAATGTCATTGTAAGGTATGTCCCTTTTTGTTTCCAATGCACTTCAGTTGGATTAGCATTGTTATCACATATAATTTTTTTGGCTTTCGTCAGCTTAGGAGCGAAAATTTCATAGCATTTAGCTGCCAAAAGTGTAGACTTTCGATAGCTTAAATCTCAAGGTTTTATATGTTGTTAGCTGCCGAAAGTGCAGGTTTTTCAAAGAGTGAACTGTCTATCACGTGCCTAATTGGATGTGTTACACCTATCATCACCAGTTAAAGACTGCTGAAATCATCTCCAGAGGACATATTGTTTTCTCTTGCTCTGTCATTAGGTTTTTATTTAATTGATTTACTAACCCTAGGTCGTGTCATATGCTAGACGCCACTTCTCCTTGTCTCAACATTCCTTTCTCCTCAACGCAGTGTTCTGTCAGTTGTTAACTCGGGTTGGAGAAGTGTTTTCACCCAGACATCAAAGAATAAATTTGGAAAACATATAGATGGAAGATTCCCTGGCTTCATGCACTCAAAATATATCTGTGCCTGATTTAGTGGTCATTTTATCTCCAGAAGCAAATCAGTTACAAGGATCTTGGAAGGATGAGGACAAATAACAGTTACTTATTAAAAATCTTGTGCCAGGATTTTCGGCAGCATACGTTAACATGAAAATGAGCTATTAGTTGCCGAATCTCTAGACTTTAGACAACTAAAACGACTTTGTTCTGTGCACACTAGCTATCAAAATTGCAGACATTGGCAGAATTACAGGATCTTGCCTAGATCATCATCAAACACTTCTAGTTCATTATTCACGAATCCTAGTCTGTTTTTGGGTCGAATATTAGTTGTTTCATGCTGAAGGAATGGTTCATTTAGTATTGTAAAATCTCTTTAATGAAAATCCATCACTAAACCCTAGTTTTCATGGATTTAGATATACGTTACTAATTTTCTATTCTAGTCCTCAGACACCTATTCGTTTCTGGGAAGTTTCCTTTTGTAACTTGAATCTGTCTTCAGTAATTTGAGGGGGGCTGAGAAATCTATATTATTGTAGATCTATTGAGCAGAAAAAGAGGGGGGAGGCACGAGAGTAGTTTTTTTGTGGTTGTAGCTTTCATTTTCATCTTAATAAACAGTGAAAAAGTTTTGGTTATCTACAACAGATATTCATGTGATGTTTTTTCAAAGTATGTGCTATTGCTTAGTTTCCATGCCATTCCATTTAAATTCATTACCAAATTTCTTCTTGATTTGTAATTTCTTTATGATATGGAACTCATTATTAGATGCTCTATTACATGACCAGTCATAAATTATTTTTTAGAGCATGAATTGAAAGGAAATCCCCCACCTTCTGAAGCTAATTTAGAAGGTATAAAGTTCCTTGTTAAATAAAAAGGTGAGAGGGCGTCAAATCTGAATGCTAATGAAGATGATAAAGAAGAAATTATTGCTACAGTATATGAGCTTCGAAAGTTTAAAAATCAACTCTTAAAGATGCAAGGGTCTAGATTGAAACCTGGCATCCCACAGAAAGATGGGAAGATCGACTTTTCCCAGGACTTATTCACTTTCCAAACATTCCTAAGTGTCTCTGGTCAATTCCAAGTTCAGACATATGCTTGTGCAATTAGTAGTGTGTACACATTTGTTCCAACATTCTATTCTGAAAATTCTCATACATCAAGGCATCTTGCGGAGTTTTGGATGGTTGAGCCTGAAATTGCCTTTCCAGATCTAGAGAATGATATTTAATAAAGGAGGTATTTAAAAAGTGAATAACTGTGTTCAACTATCCAAAAGATATCAAGGCATTTTACATGTTTCTCAATGATGATGGAAATATTGTTGATGTCATGGATGTACTTGTGCCTACGGTTGGGGAATTAATTGATGAGAATGGTTGAAGGGTGTTTTCTTCTTTCATATTTGTATTTGGTTATGTACTCCCTCCAACCGCAAGACATATCCTCAATAATTTATTAGACCTAAGCATTGGGGTCTGCTCCTGATTATGTTCTATGGATACCTCAGCCTAGTAAATCTGGGGTCTTTCTCTTCTTTCAATTAATGCTCTAACTTATCATAGACATGAAGGCCCATAATTCATCCTTCTATTGGATTCTCTGTCCAAACATTCCTTTGGACTTATTTTCAACTTATTTATATGAAGTGGCTACTATTGGCTTTATTTTTAATAGATTTACTCACCATTTTGTGTTCCCTCGTGTGTGCCCTCCATGTGAGATCGACTCAGTTCCCTCTGTGTGACCTCGTAGTGTATCTCCTTTCTGTGCCCTCCATGTGCCCTTGAATCAGTGCCCTCCGTCTGTCCTCTCTCTTCCTCGCAATGTATCTCCTCCCTTGCAAATCTCCTCCCTAGCAGTGTATGTCCTCCCTCCCAGTACCCTCACACATATCCTCCCTAGCAGTGTATATCCTCCCTCGTAGACTCTATCCCCTTGGTTGTGTGCTCCCCTTGGTTGCTTGCACAATGATCTCCGAGGACGCATGCAATGGCCTCCTTCCTATGCTTTGGATATTCTCCTCCCTCGCAATTTGACTATCTCCCCTTGGTCATGTGCACAATGATCTCCTTGGTCACGTGCAATGGGCGGGCTCCTTCCTATGCTTTGGATCTCACAATAATGGTTTGAATCCCTTATGAATTTACATGTTTTGGTATTAAAATTATTTTTGAAATTTTGGGTAGACTTAATTATTTTTGAATGTTTCAAGTTTACACAATATTATAAAAAATTATTTTAATTTATTATTCCAAGGTGTCTAGAAGCATCATAGATATTTAACTTTGTAATTATAATTAGAATAACATCATTACCTTAAAATCATGAGAACTATTGCATTGAACACACTAACTCCCTAATACATAATAATATGTAGCCACTGTGACCTAGAATACATTACACTCTATATAATATATCCCTTGTGACCCTTGACACAATCACCTCCTAACCCACGACGACCTTGACATAATCAACTTGAAACATTAACCTCTTACACACCTCAATACCTAACGAATGTGACCCTCGAGATACGATTCCGTTTAAATTGGAATACAATCACCTCCTAACACACTATGACTCCCAACTATTATGACCCTTGTCACACTATAATTGCTTACAACCTAACCCTCTAACACATTATAACCCCCAATCACTGTTATCCCAAACAAAATATGACTCTTCACAAATTCACCCATTAACACACCTTGATATTTACTAATATCACCTTGGACACACTATACTCTTTGACCAATATTACCTTTACACAATCATTTGCTAATACTTTTTTCCAGGCCACTGTGCATGGGAAATACTCGAAGACTTTACCATCATCTGTGGGTTGTAACAAGGGTAAATCATTTCACAAGGACATCGAATATTAACATATAACATATAATCATCTCAAGGACTTGATTTCGAGATCTCTTATTTTCAATTCGCAATGCTCAACCACTTGAGCTAGCCCATCAAGCTTTTCATCTCATAATACACTATTAACTTTGAACACATTAACCTCTTAACACAATGGGGCTCTTAAGTATTATGAATTTCAACACATTATACCTTCAAGCCCTTGTTCTCTTTCATATAATCAACTTTTGACCACTATAACCCTAAACACATAGTACCCCCTAAGCTTTAGGACCCTAGACACAAACACCACCTAATCCACTATGACCTGAACCCAAACATTCTAACTCACCCTCTTGACAATATTGACCACATTGATCATGTTTGACTACATCGACCATATTTGGTCATCTTGATAATGTTTCATTGTGTTTGATTGTTGTTGACCATATTTTCTATGCTTGAATATATCAATTGCATTGACTCACTAACTCTTAATCCTCTAAGCTATTAACCTCCTTATCCACTGACTTTATTAACCCGTTAGTGATATTTAACAATTATTAACCATATTTAACACATTATATTTAACAATCATTGACCAGGGTAAATCGTTTCACAAGGACATCGAATATTAACATATAAAATATAATTAGCTCAAGGACTTGATTTCAAGATCTCTTATTTTCAATTCACAATGCTCAACCACTTGAGATAGCCCATCGAGCTTTGTATCTCACAATACATTATGAACTTTGAACACATTAACCTCTTAACACAATGGGGCTCTTCAGTATTATTACTTTGAACACATTATACCTTCAAGCCCTTGTGCTCTTTCATACATTCAAACTTATACCACTCTAACCCTAAACACATAGTACCCCCTAACCTTTATGACCATAGACACAAACACCCCTTAATGCACTATCACCCAAA
Organism: Picea glauca; assembly: GCA_000966675.3. Lineage (NCBI taxonomy): Eukaryota > Viridiplantae > Streptophyta > Pinopsida > Pinales > Pinaceae > Picea > Picea glauca. The sequence continues at coordinate 1,433,636 of JZKD02S0667572.1, read as the reverse complement.
ACATTCTAACCCACCCTCTTGACAATATTGACCACATTGACCATGTTTGACTACATCGACCATATTTGGTCATATTGATAATGTTTCATCATGTTTGATTGTTGTTGACCATCTTTTCCATGCTTGAATATATCAGCTGCATTGACTCACTAACTCTTAATCCTCTAAGATACTAACCACCTTATCCATTGACTTTAGTAACCCATTAGTGATATTTAACAATCATTGACCATATTTAACACATTATACCTTCAAGCCCTTGTTCTCTTTCATACAATCAACTTTTGACCACTCTAACCCTAAACACATAGTACCCACTAACCTTTATGACCCTAGACACAAACACCCCTTAATGCACTATGACCCCAAACATTCTAAACCACCCTCTTGAAAATATTGACCACATTGACCATGTTTGACTACATCGACGATATTTGGTCATATTGATAGTGTTTCATCGTGTTTGATTGCTGTTGACCATATTTTCCATGCTTTAATATATCAACTTCATTGATTAACTAATTCTTAATCCTCTAAGCTACTAACCTCCTTATCCACTGACTTTAGTAACCCATTACCGATATTTAACAATCATTGACCATATTTACCATGGTTAACTCGCAAATCCTTGGACCTCATAAATGACTAACCCAACAACTCTTAATATATTAAGTAAGTAATGTTGGCACCTAGTGATCTACTAACATAATCAACCCCAAATGCACTATGACCACAAACATGCTAACTTTTCCCTTTGACACTATGACCTCAAGTATGCTAATCCTTTAATGTCATGTGACCCTTAAACCCATGACCATCAACACAATCACCCCCTACTACTCTACATTTAAAAAACACAATAACCATTATAACACCTAACCTTTGTAATCCTATACACAATATACCTCTTCATCCTTGTTACCAAGTCTTTTGTAAAAAAAACTTATCATGCACATGATGCAAATCAACTAGAGAGTGTCATTCTTATCCTCGTCATTATGTTGGTCACCATTGGATCCATTAAGGATTCATTAATGGCGATTGACATAATGATAAAGATAAAATTGAAGTAAATAATGAATCTAATTATAATGGGGAAGATGTTGATGGAAAGGGTGATGATGGTATTAATGAAGAAAAATAATATGTTTTGGTAAAAAAAACAAAAAATCACAAATATTGTTTCCTGGTAGAAAACTTCTTCCATATATTTTAACATTAGTTTTCATTATATGCTTATCTTATTGTAATTTTTATGTAAAAAAAATTGAATGCACATTATGCACATCACTCAGAATGTCAATATTATTTTTATCAATGAAATGATCCTAATCATCCTTCTACTAATGTTAAAGATGATTCTAATGAGTATTTCCCAAAAACAACATTGCAAATGATCATCAACACTATTTTATCTTCAACAACATGGCACCTTTAAGATGGTAAGTGCATATATAATTTTTGTTTTTCCCCTCTTTTACTTTTGCATGTCACTGCAATAGGGTAATTGTTATTCGCTTGATTGTGTGGTAGTTAATTAGATTTATTTTTCTCTCTCTTCTCAACCTCTCTTGATTGTAATGCATCATTGTTTGATTTATTTTTTTAATCTTTATTTAAAACTTAGTGCCATTATTCCAACACTTCACATTGAAGGGTGATGACTAAGACTAGGGGTAACTTTCAATTCAAGGCTAGGAATGAACAAAATCGCATCAAGTGAAGGAAGAAAATTAAGAAGGTACATGTTTTGTCCCATTCCATGTCAACAATAATGCATCCATTCACTGTGAACACTAAAACCCGACAAATCGATGACTCCAGTAAATTAGGGTTTATGGTTTACATGATGAATTGATGATGGAAGAAAGTGTTAGAAAAACAGGACCGCGGAGCAATAAAATAAAACAAATGCAGAAACAAAACACAGAAGACACACAATACAAGAGAGACACAGATTTACGTGGTTCACCCAGTGT
>JZKD02S0667572.1:1363518-1404152 GCA_000966675.3 Picea glauca | reverse complement strand
ATTTCGTATATCATTTTTGTGTATTGTGAAGATTATGCTGGATATTTTACTGTTATTTTGTCATTTCTAGCATTTCGTTTCTGTTCTGCATATTTTATATATCTGGTATCTTGCAGTAATTCCATAATAGCCTCTACTTTTGTTGGATACACAACTATACCTTCACCGGATATAACATGCCCTGAGTAATGAATCTTCTCTTGGTAGAAAGAACATTTTGACAGTTTTCTGTATAATTTGTTTTCCCATAAACACTGTAGTACCAACCGTAAATATTCATCATGTTCTTTTGTCGTTCGGGAATACATCAGTATGTCATCAATGAATACCTTAACAAATTTGTCCAAGTACTCATGAAACACCCCATTCGTCAAACTCATGAACACCCCTAGGGAATTTGTTAGTCCAAACTTTAAAATGGTAAATTTGTAGTGTTTCAACCTCATCTTGAATGTGGTCTTAGGAATATCTTCCTCTTTAATTCATAACTGGCGATATCCCGATCTCAATTCCATCTTTGAAAAAATCGTCGTGCCCTTCATTTGATCAAACAAATTGTTTATTCTAAAAGATAGATAGTGGTTCTTGATCATTATCTTGTTCAATTGACGGTAGTCAATACAAAGTCTACATGACCCATCCTTCTTTCTTATGAAAATAATAGGCGCACCCCAATGTTACACACTTGGATGTATAATCCCCAAGTCAAACAACTCCTTTAATTTCATTTTCATCTCCTGTAACTCAAGTGTTGACATATGATAAGGTGTTCTTGCTATCAGTTGAGTTCTAAGTTTCAAGTCGATTGTAAAATCCGACTCTCTTTCTGGTGACATGCCTAGTAACTCTTCTGGAAACATGTCATCAAACTCTCGTACTACCAGAAGGATTTCTAATCCTTCTTCCTCAACCTTGTCGTTTAGCACTAAGATTTCATATAACTTACATTCATTGTGCATGCTCTTCTGTAACTCTAAGGAAGAAATGAACCTCAAGCACACTCCCTTGTTTCTTCCTACAATCACTCTTCTCTGTCCCACATCATCGATCAAACTCCACCATTTGGTCTTATAGTTGAGTATTGCGTCGTGCGATTCCAACCAATCCATACCGATCACTATGTCATAAGATCCTAAGATCGTGACATATAGGTTGGCCTTCGTTACAAAATCTTCCAATTTAATGCTATATTATGTAACCCTTCCTTCAACCTTTTGTTTGGCACCCGAGGCCATTTCTATGTACCTAAACCTGTCCTGCTTGACTTCCTTTACCTTAATCCTCTTTAGCGCTACACTAAAAGAAAAGATCTTTGTAGCACCATGATCTATCAAAATACTAAAACCTTGTTCGACGATGGTATCTGATGTCTCGAGCACAGTGGAATGGTGCTCGGTCTGGAGGTTATTCACCATGGCATGAATCTTGTGGGCCTTTCCCAAATATCAAACTGTAGTGTGTCCTGTGGACGCAACCACTCTGGCCTTATCAACCAGACAATCTCGCTGGTAATGTGGCTCTCCATAAGTCCAACATATGGTCTTCGTTCTAGTACTCCTGGTCCCTGAAGTAGAAGTTGTTGGCCTACCATTCTGTGATCTTGGTTTGTTATGTTGAATAGGCCTAAATTGTTGATGCTGCGAGCAGCGTTGTTGTTGGTGTGGTGATCCTCTATAGGGATTACTCTATTGAGGAACTGTTCATCGTGGTGTCATGTACATGGGGGGTCATCTCGATGTATTTTGATACCCTAATGTATGTCTAGCTAGAGTATGATGCTACTGTGCACCTGATGTCATTTGTCCAGTCAGTCTTATAGGAGTCCTACCCTGACCCTCGCTAGTCACCTCTTCCTTAGCTATGAGGGCCTTCTGGACTACATCATGCAATGTATGTGGCATTAGGATCAACACCTTTGCATGACTATTTAAGTTAAGGCCCAACACAAGCCTTTTGACCTTTAGCTTCTTCTTGTTCATGTGTGGAGCATACCTAAGCAGCTCCATGAACAGGGCCTCATACTCCAACACCATAATACCACCTTGTCATAAGTAATTGATCTCATTGAGTTGGTGCTCAATGAATTTCTCTGACAGATACCTCTCCCAGAACCATTCCTCAAACAATTCCCATGACAGGTCTTCGAAGACCATGTTTAGTTGAGGTAGGAGTGTCTTCCACCATAGAAGAGTGCTCCCCTTCAGCTAAAATACCACCATGCAAAATTTCATGTTGGAGGTGTAGTCACGAAGTGTAGATCACATCACCATGTTCTCCAACCATGCCTCGATGACTGAGTCATCCGTAGCACCCATGAACTCGGGAAGCTTCACCTTCTCAAGTTGTCTATGAATATTACCACTACTAGCTAGAGTGCATTGTGAACCCTCATTGGGAATAGGAACCCTAGCCTCATCTCTATCTATCTGGTTAATTAAGGCCTCTCACATCCTCTTAAAGGACCTCATCAAACTAGCCACATCCCCTACAACAATATTCTCTTGCCTAATGATTTGTTCTTCTCCTTGGGGGTTAGACCCCTCTGGCATGGATGCTAGTGAAGGCATCACACCTCCTCCCCTAGCACCACATCGTCTACCTCCACGGTGTCATCTAACCATGATTACTTGCATGCACACATTTCAATTTTAATTAGCGATAAGCCATTAATCAAGTGTTTAATACAATGTAAGGTGTAATGATCCCAAGTCATGGGATTGAAGCTCAGCCTGACACCATATGTAACACCCCCTCCATTATGACAATGAATAACAATTACAATAGGTAAAGAAAAAAACACATTAGGAAATTATAAACATCACAACATCATTAATCGCATCACAATCTCACATTATCATAATTATTAATGACACAATTAAGGAATTAACATAATAATTAGCGACACATAATTGCAAATAACAATGTGATTGAAAACATCACGCTCCTGTACAAAAATACAAATAATTGATCCACCATGTTATTGAACATTTAAAGAACTACCCACCCAACCTATCCTACATGGTTAGGACCTCTAGGACACATAAGTAATGCTCAAGCCCAGGATTCATGTGATTCATTTTGACCACTTAAGTTCTGAGGGTTGGTGATTGTTCTGAGGAACAAGGAGGTATCTTATCCCCTTAACCAATCACAACTCATAACTCCAGACTAGATTCTCAGTCATATATCAACATTATTTCATGGCACAAGAGTAGTATAATTACTTAATAAATCATACATCAACCTAAATTTCATGGCACAAGAGTAATCATCAACCTTATTTTCATGGTGCAAGAGTAAGCCAATTATATAATCAATCATACATCCACATAAATTTCATGGTACAAGAGTAAACTAATTACTTAATTAATCTGACATCAATATTATTTTCAAGGCACACAAGTATTCTAATTACTTAATTAATCATACATCAACATTAATTTCAAGGTGCAAGAGTAATATAAGTACTTAATTAATCATAGACCAACATTAATTTCAAGGAGAAAGAGTAATGTAATTACTTAATTAATCATACATCAATATTTTTTCAAGGCGCACAAGTAATCTAATTGCTTAATTAATCATACATCAACATTAATTCAAGGAACAAGAGTAATCTAGTTACTAACCAATCATACATCATTCATCAAATATTCATGGCACAGAAAAAAATGATACTACAACATACATCGAGTAATTGACACAATTACCACCTACGATACATTCCAACAACAAACAAACTACAATGACACATATCAATTAAATTGACACAATTTTGCCTATAAAACTTCCAGCAATAGTCCAACTACAATTTACTATGCACAAAAAGCAAGTTCTACACTACACCCTTAGTGTTTCTCTAGCGATTCAATCCCTTATCATTCTAAGGGTTTGACAATAAGGAACTAACCACTAATAATATATAAGTATTCCAAGATTAAATTTCTTTTATTAATAACGGATGGGTAGATCAATCTTCTCAAGCAAGACATACCATTCAAGTTATCCTTCATTACATTTCTCTTTTAGTGATTTAATTTTCAATTCAAATAGAATTTGTTTGAACTCTCAATACTTATCACAAACAACAATTTAAAATCCTTCTCCACAGGAGGTGGTTCATTCTAAAATTTTTCAGTTGGGGTATAACAATTGTCTAGATTCTTAATTAATTTCAACTCTCTAAATCCACATGGGAACTCAAACCTATCAATAGTATGTTGCAAAATGACACTTCCGTGATGTCTCCACAGAACTTATAATTTTTAATCGTACCCAAGATAACCAACATTCTTAGCTGGAATTTGTATTGCAAAACATTTTACACAAAAATTTATAAACACAATTCTTAATAACGAGAAATAAAAAAACATCTCGAGAAGATTGAAATGTAACTCTACACTTCGAACATTTTAAAATATATCCATTCAAGGTTTTAAAATGTATCCCCAACTTTTAAGCTAACACCCACAGGTAGAAGGAAGGGGATAGCTTTGTAGGAATCGAATTGGATCTAAGCTAATTGTGGAAGAACAAATTCGCCACAAGAATCTTGCCAGAGAAGGCACATTAATTAGAGGAAGAAATCAATTTTCTAGAAGAATGTCAAGGGATGAGAGGAGGGCTCACCTGCAATACGAATTTGGTTAGGGTGTGATTAATGAGAAGGGGCAGACTCAACATGCCTGAAATCTATTAATGGAAGAGAAAATTTGAAGGGCACACTAGCATGCTTGAATTCTTTATAAGTTAAGAAATGAGAGGGGTTCACTTAGCATCACGATTCCTATCATGGAGTGAGATGATAATATGGGCATTGCACAGAAGCCCGATATCTGTCCAGGAAGTGAGAAAGAGGAAGGGTGCACTAGCGCAAGGAGCCTTCAAAATACTATAAGAGTGTGGGTGAGTTTCACAGAGGGGAAAGATGATATCGTTGGGGTGAGTGTGTGTTGCACAAAGGAGGCCTTTGCAAGACTGTGTTTGTGTGTTATTTTTTCACAGTGGGGTGAATCGATTGAATCCATTGTGCTCATGCCTGTCTAAAAAATTTATGGGCTCGATCCCCTACTTCAATCATATAACCAAGAGCTTGGCATACTAAGGATCGAGACTAAGCCAAGTGTCAACCACCGGGAGAGTAACCATGAGGGGCACAATACCAATGCACTACGCAATTATCCCCTTGACTCAACAAATGCATAAGAAATGGAGCCCAAGGTCAAATTCGACAACACTGTACAAAATTCTAAATCTCAAAAATTTAGAGTTCGAAAGAGTAGTCGCAGGGGTTACTCATTCCTTCGGTATATTGCCTACGCACCACTAAATAAAATACATAATCTCTTTTAATATGAAAATGAGACATTTTTTTGTTAATGGCATTCATATAAAATAATAATCTAATTAAAAACTATGGTAAGCTATCATCGACAACCATTAAATCATTTTGACAAATCAAGATAACAACAATTATCAGAAATTCATTTTTTAAAAACTATCAAGGACTGGTCAAATTCAAGTTTACAATTACATTAAGTTTACGATGAATTTATAAGAACTCACTACACAAATTAAATATTAATACAATTTGAATCTCAGAAAAGAATAACGTAACCGACGACAAAGATGGAACTAGAGATGATCTTCACAACTGACACTCCTTCAGATCTTTCTCTTGCTAATTGTTGAGACTTCACTGGTACCTCCCAACCAATGCTAGGGGAAATATTATTCCCCCTTAGATGCCCAAGCCAAAAATGGCCATGCACACAAACAACCAGAAATCCTCTACCTCCCAACTTTCCTCGCAAGGTAGAGCCACCACTCTCTCTGAAGCTAGGTATCCCAACTCTCACGAGTAAAACCAGTCAAAAACTCTAGAGCATAACTTTACCCATAACCAGTGTCCCCTTTTCACCTCTTTTTCATTTTCTTTATAGGATCTTCATTAATGACACATCCCCCTTGCACAATTAATTCACTTTTTAATTAGATAAATTTGAGTTATTTCCCCCTTACACTTGTCACCCTCTCCACAAGTTGCACACAAAATTCCACATTTTAATTAATTAAAGTCAATTTCTCTTACCCTTCCTAAAAGTGCTCCTTAATTGGCTCCTAGTTGTCTCTTTATTCCCCATATTCCCATTTAATGAATAATGTCTTACTAAATATGAGATGAGTTAAAATATGAATCTTCTTTTAGTTAGACTAGTGTTAACTATACTCTAGATACCTTTCTATGGGTACACATTCTTTCATCTTTATTCCTTTCTTATCTTAGATTCCAATTTGGTATTTTCTTGCACATATGTGTATTAAATCAATCTTTAGGTTTAATTCATTTTTCTTAATTTCTTAAATTGATTTACGTCATTGCTATTTTTATTTAGTTAATAATTTAGTTTTAGTCTTCTTACCAACTTAGGCTTAAATTTTGAATAGGCTTAGACTTGTTGATTTTTCAATAAGCTAGGTTTAAGCATGAAGGTCATTCCATTTTATCATTTTACTTAAACAGTGAAGAATTTGTTGCAACAACCAAGATCACAAGAAGAAACACCATGCACAATTACACAAGAAGTATATTGGGAAACCCTTCTCAACAAGGGAAGACAACCCCTCCAATCATTTTCTATATTCTTCAAGAGAAAGACCCCCACCACCAAGAAAACCTAGCACACTAAAGGGTGCTCACAAACCATATAAGGCTAGCACCCAAAAGAGGTGTGCACTCTTCCCAAGAAGATGTATTTACTGAAATTTCCAAATACACACAATACATATGATTCCTCAATGGGGAATTTACCTTTACTTATATTAGACTTGACCTGTCAACAAAAGTGTCTATTGGAACAACAAGGCCAACCTCTCTAACTCACAATATAATTAATAATAACTATATTAGTTATCTTTTACATTAATTATCAATTACTTTAAAGTGGGGCCGACCTCTACCCTTTACATTAGAATTAGGGTTACATGAAGGTCTGACTCTTGAAAAATATAGCAAGGGATATCATACACCCAATAGTGCTCAGCCACTAGAGGCACTTCCATAGGGATGTCCATATATCTATCTCATTGTGTCTCATAGGAGAACCACACTCACTAGCTCTTAACCACTAGGATCACGTTCAGTTGTGTTCATCCACATGCATGTCCACTCAATAGATATTTTTTCCCACTGCATTACACAGGAGATTCATCTTGAGTTCATAATCTCAACTCTCTTCTCAGAGGAGGCTAATACATCTTCTTCATCTCTATCTCATAACGATGCACCCAACTCATGGGAATTCACATGTTCACCTTGTGCTCAACCACATGCACGTCCAAATCAGTAGATATCCTTTTTCATTGCATTACATAGGAGAATCATCTAGATTTCATCATCTCAACTCTCTTCTCATAGGAAGCTAATACATTGTCTTCATCTCAGTCTCATAACGATGCACCCAACTCATGGGAATTCACACATTCACCTTATGCTCATCCACAAGCATGTCCAAGTCAGTAGATATCCTTTCTCACCACGTTACACAGGAGAATCATATGGAGTTCTTCTCAACTCTCTTTAAGCAGGAGGTCATCACTACGTTCCAACTATATCTCAGGTAGGAACCACACACCCATCTCAGGGGCTCTCTCTCAGGTTGACTCAATCATTCTGTGTCCTAGACAATGTCTCACGCAATTGTAATCATCAACACTCCCTCTTAGCTAGGGAGGCATTCTTCATTTGGCCAAGTATCACATAGAATTACTTCAAACTTTGTCTTGGTTGTAGTAATCAACACTCCCTCTCAACTAGAGAGTTATTCTTCACCAAGCCAATTTTGTGAAGGTGTCTGCAATTTGTTCATGTGTAAGAAGGTAAAACATGTGTACTTCTTTCCTTTGCATCATGTCTCTAAAAATCATATGTTATCTCAATGTGTTTCGATCTATCATGAAACACAGATTTCTCAAAGGGATTCACACAAATTTGGTTATAATCATAGAATCCATCTCATGATCAAGTAAATATGTCATAATTTTATGAAGTTGCACTGCTTCACACACTCAATTATATATACTCTGCTCCTGTGGTATTCAAGGCCACAACAATTTTTTTCCTGTTGCACCAGGAAACAATGACAAACTTCAAAGTAAAACAACAACCGGATTTTCTCTTCCAGTCCACTATACTCTCTACTCAATCTGTATCGGCATATCCTACAAACTCAATTTCACATTGGAGACATATCTAATTCCATATCCAGCTATGGCTCGTACATATCTCAATACATGTTTTGTTGTTGTCCAGTGAGTCTGTCTTGGTTGACTCATGGAATGACTAACTCCATTCACTGTATAGCTTGAATCAAGTCTGGTGTTAACTGGATACATCAATGATCCAATCCATTGTGGATCGATCTCGTCTGAATCATCATAAATATTTTTCTTCAAATCCATCACCATGGATTTTCATTCTGTCATATTGAACTTCTTTAATATTCCCACTGTATATTTTCCTTGACTTAGGAAAATCTCATTGGTCCTATGTCATACTTCTTTTCCCAAGAAGTAGTGCATCATACTCATATCCTTCATCTTGAAATCAAAAGTCAAAGCTTATTTGTATCCAACAAAAAGGCTTTCTAAATAAGTCATCAAAATCAAGCTCTTGTCACCAACACTATAATAATATAGGTTTGGATCATAAACACTCTTGTTGAAACCCAAAGTCATCAAGAATCTATCCATCTGATATAGTTTTCAACTCATGGATGGTAGTACAGATGGAAGTGCATCGGTATTACTAGATCAAGTGTCTCATCATAGACAACTCCATTTGTTTGTGACAATCCTCTGGCTATAGATATCGCTTTTTATTTCTTGACACTTCCATTAGTTGCATGCTTGATCTTATAGATCCACTTGGAAGTCACCACATACTTACCTTCTGGTCTCTAACCAATATCTTATATGTCATTCTTTAAGATATACTAGTATTCTTCTATTATGGCATCCTTCCATGCATGTTCTCATGTTTCTTGTCCAAGACAAGGAGGCTCAGAATCAATGAAGTGGCTCATGACTGAAGGATAGCTCAAAAGTCTCTTTTCCTTTCTTGAGATGTTCCTTGAGAGGCTTGTATGTTTCTCTACCTCTTGTAGAGTGATCTTAGGTAGGCATTTTATGCCCTACTGCAATATCTCTGGACATAACAACTGGTGAAAATGGATTAGCTGGAATAACGTCTATCTCCCTCTGAACTATTGAAGGGGGAGAAGGTATTGCCTCACTATCAATATCCATCTGATATTATTTAGATCTTTGAAAGGCTATATCTTCTTCAAGGAAAACATTTCTTCTTGTCTCAATCTATCTCTAACTAGGGATGTCGATATGGAATGGCTTCAAAGATTCATTGTTATCCCATAAATTTATCCTTTCTCCCTGAAGGGTCTAGCTTGGACTTCTTCTCTTTGGGTACATGAAAATACACCAGGCAGCCAAATATCTTGAAGTGTTCAATCTCAAGCTTCAATCCAGTGAAGACTCCTTCAGGAGTTATGTTTTTCAAAGTCTGGTGAGGACTCTTGTTTTGAGCATATATTGTGTTATGCATACTTCTACCCATAAAATCATAGAAGGATTCTGATCATGCATTATTGCATTGGTTTCCTCAATGATGGTTCTATTCTTCCTCTTTCTCAAATAGTTTTGACTCCCTATGAAGGATAAACATCTTCCTTTAACCTATATGGAGCAAGAAAAAAAAAAGAACCAACACAAGAATATCTCCTAAGGGAGAATAATGAGTACATTTCTAGAATCAAAACAATTTAAGGATTATTGTCACAGCTACAACACATACTGGTAATGTAGAAAACTTTAGAAATATAGGTTAGGGGAATGACAATTACAAAAATCAAACCTGGAGTCTACACTTCTAGTGTGTTGTTCCTCTGAAGGCACTGAGATCCCTATAGATCCATGACTTCAACAAAAAGTTTCCTTCCTCCTGCAATTACCCTTATGACAATGATACAAATAATATATATACAAGTGCATATCTGAGGGTGCTGATATGATTTCTCCAATGGAACTTGGTTGATCTCTTTCCTCTGATATCTTCATGAAGAAGGTATTCACAGTGTCACCTTTTTTCATCTTGTTATTTTGAAGTTGGCCCTTCAATGTAAGAGCTTGTCTAGATGATTAGCTTCCTTGTCTTGTCCTCATCTTCCTTCCATTCATCAATAGTTTTCTTTGGTAAAAATTTTTGTATCATCCACAATTATTTTTCCTTTGAAGTCTTGTCTTCCAGGAACTTGAATTTTCTTGATCCAGCAAGCTTATCTTCAATCATAGTATAGTTCATCATATTTTTAGATTCTTCACAAACCATTGTTAACTGGGCTAGAAAACCTAACGCTTAGGCTAGGATAGAAACCTTAGGTTTTGTTGGGCTTATGACTGCCAACAATAATCCTTTAAATTCAAAAGAACAAAGGTAATATTGAAGGCTTATTCAAGGATTTGTAGAAACCCTAAAAACAAAAATCTGCAAAAAAAATTGAAACCCTAGAAACCATAGAGCCAAATTTTCAAAATGCTCAACATTTCACTATGAGAGTCTCTGGAGGTGGATTAGAGAATTTCATACTCTACTATGCCAAAATTTTCCTAAACGTCCAAGTTTTATAGGCTAAAACACCCAAAAGAAGAGGGTCATATAGATTTTTCTGGAAACCCTAGGAGGGTCGTATGGTTCTGCAAAAGAGAAGGTATGACTGGTAAAATCTTGTAGCTTGTGCAATGTGTTATTCAAGACCTACGCTCTAGTACCATGTTGATTTTTCAATAAGATAGGTTTAATCATGAAGTTCATTTTGTTTTAGCATTTTACTTAAACCATGAACAATTTTTTGCAACAACCAAGATCATAAGAAGAAACACCATGCAAAAGTACACAAGAAGTATCCTGGGAAACCCTTCTCAACAAGGGAAGAAAACCCAAACAATCCTTTGATATATTATTCAAGAGAAAAACCTCCACCACCAAGAAAACCTGTCACACAAAAGGGTGCTCACAAAACCTAGAAGACTAGCACCCAAGAGCAGTGCGCACTCTTCCCAAGAAGACGTATTTGCTGAAATTTCCAAAAACACACAAAAGATATGATTCCTCAATGGAGAATTTACCTTTACTTATATTAGACTTGACCTGTCAACATAAGTGTCTATCGAAACAACAACGTCGACCTCTCTAACTCACAATATATTTAATAATAACCAGATTAATTATCTTTTACATTAATTATTAATTACTTTAAAGTGGGGCCGACCTCTACCCTTTACATTACAATTAGGGTTACAGGTGGTTCTGAATCTTGAAAAATATAGCAAGGGATATCATACACCAACTAGTGCTCAACCACTAGGGGCACATCCATAGGGATGTCGATATCTCTATCTCCCTACATCTCAAACGAGAACCACACTCACTAGTGCTCAACCACTAGGATCACGTTCATCTGTTCTCATCCAAAGGCATGTCCACTCAACAAATCTTCTTTCCCACTGCATTACACAAGAGAGTCATTTGGATTTCATCATCTTGCCTCTTTTCTCAGAGGAGGCTAATACATTGTCCTCATCTTTGTCTCATAACGATGCACCGATCTCATGGGAATTCACACGTTCACCTTGTGCTTAGCCACAGGCACATCCAACTCAACATATATCCTTTCTCAATGCATTACACATGAGAATAATTTGGAGTTCATCATATGAACTCTCTAATCAAAGGAGGATAATACATTATCTTCATCTCTTTCTCATAACGATGCACCGAGCTCATGGGAATTCACATGCTCAACTTGTGCTCAGCCACAAGAACTTCCAACTCAGCAGATCTCCTTTCTCACTGTATTATAGAGGAGAATCATATGGATTTATTCTCAACTCTTTGTATGGAAGAGGTCATCACTACATTCCAGTTCTTTAGATAGGAACCACACACCCATCTTAGGGGATCTCTCTCAGGTCGACTCAATTAGTTTTCTTCCTAGACAATGTCTCATGTAGTTGTAATCATCAACAAGACTTTCATTTGGGAATTCACAATTAATAATTTCAATCCTTAATTAATTAATTAAAGCCAACAATGCTTAAATATTTTATAAATTTTAATTATTCGCTCAAGGTTTTCTAGGCCACCTAGATTCATTGACTCGAGTTTTATTTCCACGACGTGCCCTTCAAGATGCACTTTATGCTCCAAGGGTGGAACTCGCCTTTGACAGGTTTTGGTAATTTTCCAACCCCTGGAGTCAACACTCCATTTGACCAACCCTGTGAGAAACTAAGGGCTTCTAAGGAATACAGACCCTACATTATTCCATGCCCCTCAGAATTATTCATGAGTGATTGTTTTAGTCTTCCCTCACGACATCGTGGACCTATAGAAATAGGTAATTGTTAACCTACAATTAGAGGGATGATGAGAGTGTTAGTAGGCTTTGACAGGGACTCTGCCACACCTCTCCCTCAGTATCTGGTCTATGCGCATGGCCCCTTTACTACTTATGAGAGTTAGATTAGCAAGCATTCACCAGCCTGCATCCATCAATGAAACATTTTCAATGGTCCATATATAAAATCATACTATAATCAATCATATGTCACATATGCATAAATGAATTACTCAAAACAATACAATCAACTCGCTGACTCAATCCAGAGCCCAAGTAGGTCCATCAATTCCCTCAACATTCACAATTCGTCAAGTGTTGTTCACACTTAGGGAAACTCGTCAACAACATATGTCAATACGCATATAACAATAACACAAAATCATAATCCATCAACACCATCATAGGAATCCATAAGAAAAACAAATAACCATGTACTATAATCAGATCACTTGCACACAAGTGTCCTCAAATAATAAGTCAATAACATATTCTTGATAGCGGGATGTTACAAATTGCTTGCAAAAAGAAGGTTGTGTGATGCAGGAGCATCGCAAGACAACAATCCAACAAAGAGGAGGACAACTAGAAATGCACCAACATGCATTTTGAACATATTTTGAATTTGAAAGGATGAAGCATTAATGTAATATCTTGACACAGGCCTATCGGCCCTCAGGCTGAGATTCACTCATAGGATCGTTCTTTATCTCCCTTGAGCCGAATCGGCTCTTTCGATTCCTTGCTGGAATTTCAATTCAATCGATCCACAGGTCCTTTCAGAAGCTCCCCTATACAAGCAACACTAGGCATGAGCTCCTCCTTTTTGTGCGACCACAGCGCTATGACCAAGGCTCAATTCCGAAGGCACTCATCGCAACTCGCAACTCACGAGTTTGTGAGTCGAGGCTCCTGACTCTTCCCTTCCAATCTCGCGATACCCGAAATGCCGATACAAGTATGGTTCTTCCTTTGTCAATGCCTTCCACACGTAACCATAGGTTAGGGCTTAAATACCAGTGCCTCTCGCAACTCGCACCTTTGTGATTTCGTGGGTCAAACTCTCATGCCCTTCTGCTGCGATCTCCCGAGACACAATAAGTCAATGCCGTGTTGACTCCTTCCTTGACGCTTTTCACTATTCGCAATATCATAGGTTGAAGCATCGAGACTTCATGCACTTATCGCACGAATCCCCTAGATGCAAGAAATCAATGGAGCATTGACTCCCTTCTCTAGGCGACGCGTGTCTGCCTATCTATCATGTGGGCCCCACCTTATGGCTCTGCCACGTGTCCACATGAGCCTCCTCTCTTGGCACTTCACGACTTTTGATGTCGAAAGTGACTCCTCTCAACCTCCGAACCCATGAATGCGTGATAAGAAATGGGGTTCCTGATCCAATAGTCCTTCCATGACCTGGATCCAACGGCTATCCTCACTCCTCGTAATTTCGTGACTTCACGACTTGGAGCACCCAATTCTTGGGCTCTCACCCTGCGAAATTCCGAGTTTGCGAGACCCAAATCATGGATCTCCTTGGCACTTTGCCGACTCCGCGATTTCTGCCACCTATCCTCCTCGGATGGATGGCTACAATTCTCTCGTGACTTCGCCACTCGCGACTTGGAACACCGAACTCCTGGGCTCTCACCTTGGGAACCTCTAAGTTTGCAAGATCCCTATATCTCTGCCACCTGTCCTCTTCAAATGGATGGTCCTAATCTTCTCGCAACTTTGCCACCCGTGAAGTCGAAGGACTTCCTTCTCTGAACCTCGATGTCCAAATCCCTGATAGAGAGGATCTCGCAACACGTGTTCTTCTTCCAACGAATGACTCAGATTCTCTTGCTATTTCGGGACTTCGACTTTCACGACCTTGCGAATCTTGATGCAAAGGTTTTAAACCTTCAACTCGCGAATCCAAAAAATGAGATTACACAAGTGATCCAACGACCCTTGTCGGCTTGGATCCCATGGTCCGATTTCTCCCGAGCTTGCACTTGAAGAATGCTTACCGTAACTCCCCTGCTCCTCTGCAAGATATGACGGACCTCAGAACTTCACGAATTCTCCATGGAGAATTTCGACCGTCCAATGCCTCCTTAACAACTCCTGCGAAATGAACAAGTATGCCTTTAGGAAACTTGTCCACCAGCAAAACAGCGTCACTACGCCTCCTTCCGACACTTCAAGGACTAGCCCTCTTGAGTTTCTCTTCGACAACTTCGAAGACTCTATCCCTTCTGATCTTTCTCCACAACTCGAGTCTTCAAGAAGACTCCTACACGCACTCCTTGCAGCAATTCTTCAATTACATCCAAGTATTTGAACCTCTTCAACTTTGCGCACTCCCTGCGACAACAGTCCTTCAACAATTTTGCTCTGGTTGTAACTCTGAGACTTCACTCGGCCTACGCACTCCTTGCACAAATCACGTGCTTAACTTGCACTTCTACGAGAATGAGAACAATGTTACCCCTCCTGAGCTTGCAGAGACGAACTCTGACTTCTATCAACGCACACCTTGCGGACAATTTCACTGCACTCCTTGCAGGAAAACTCTTGCTCAAACTGAGAAACAATTGAAACTCATTCTTTGCTCTCTCAGACTTCGAATGCTTAACACGAAATCATACATACATGGCATAAAAGAAAATGTATATCATAAAGAGTAAAAAAATCATGAGCATAACATTCAATCATGCATACACATAAAGTATTTGAACACCATGAGTCTGGATCAAAGCTTCATATATTAATCTCAGAACTTTTGTACATGGGTTCTTCTTCACAACTTTCTGCTTCTTCTTCTCTATGCTCTATTGATCATGTTAATGTTACAATGATACAAGTGAGGGTGTCTATATTCGTTTTCCCTCCGGCTCCTAAAACTGTCTAATCTAATAATTCAAAGCTACCTACTTACATTTACTAGCATAAATGCCTCTTAGTCCTTCAGATGAGAGCGAGATGCTGAAGGTCTGATTACAATCTACAAGTACACCCTTTCTTAATTATCTCATTTAAGTTTGGTGTATCCATCTTCAAAACATTTCAAACAATTCATCATGTGCCAAAATGAGTTGGCATTTGTCCTCCGCTTGCTTGTTGTTGGCGATGCTCCTGCATCATATCTAGAAGGGATATGTTTGCATTTATTTTTTGGAGATTGTAACACAGATATTGAGTGTTCGCTCTCATTTGTTGGTTGGAGGAATTTATTGTAATAAATGTAAAGTAGTTGTAATGTTTAATTCAATTAGATAGCTAGAGGTTGTAGGAGGGAAAAATATGTAAATATCCCTCGTATGTATTGTAATGTATCATTATTCTCAATTGAAAGAATAGAGTTGTAGATAAAGAGAATAGGAGAGAAAAGAAGAGTAGAGATTATAGAGGTTGTATAAGCAGATAGTTGTTTCTATAGAGACCATGTACTGGAATGATTGAGTTAATATAAGGATGCTATGACTCAATTTCATGGTGTTGTTATGGATACTATTTGCATCTATTGAATGGTACATTTACAATTTTCTTATATACTATGTTATGCATTTGTTTCAATGATGCGTGTATGTATATAATTCCATGTTTAATGTATGAAGTCTGTAAGACAGAGAGTATGAGTTTTGATTGTTTCTCATCCTGAGAATTCCTGGAAGGAGTGCAGCGAAGGTCTACAAGGAGTGCGTTGACAAGTTATGAGTCTTACCTCAGAAAAAATTAGGATAGATAGCATTGTTCTCATACCAATAGAAGTGCGAGTATAGCACAAAGTCATGCAAGGTGTGTGCAGGCGGGTCGAAGTCTTAGAATTTTCCAACCCAATGAGCAGTTGAAGAAATTATGTCGCAAGGAGTGTGCAGAAATTGGAATTTCAGATAATCAGAGATTATCGTGAATGCCACAAGGAGTGCATGCAAGAGTCCCTTGGAATCCTTGAGTTTGCAGCAATAATTAAGCTCAGGAGGGATAGAGACTTCGAAGAGTTCGAAGGGAATACGAGTTTGAATTCACCTCACAGAAATCAAGTTCATAAAAGAGGTGTTGAGTTATTTGGTTAGGAGCATCGAGAACTCAAACGAATGGTTGGAATTCTCAGAGGGAGAACTACTGATTCATTGTGGACCATTAGATCCAATGGATCAATAGAGAAGTTAAGGCCGAGTGTTTATCATCACTCGCAAGCTCAGAAGGAATATTCACCATTATATTTGAATCAATGGGAGTTGTAGATATTGTGATTGTGGATTTCGGCATTTCAGGAGTGGAGTGTGGAGAAGATCATGATTTGGAGGTTTTGAGTTACGAAATCCCGATACACGAAATTACAACATAATCTAGAACGTCAGATTGTCGAAGGTTTAAGACCATAGATTTGAGGAAGAGAATTCATGAGTTTGGACTTCGAGGAAAAGGAGAAGAGTCACATCGTGAACTCATGAGTCACAAAATCCTGATGCACTTGGAGGTGGACCCCAGGACGTGACTGAGGTCACATGGTTGAGGCATAAATGATGGTTTAAAGATCCGTTATCCCATTTTCAAGGTTTTTGGAGTTAAAGGAGTCAGAGGGACTCACAATGGATATTGCAAAGTCACAAAACTTGAAACACCTTTTCAGGTAAAGGTAGTGGTCACATCGATTGGTCACGTGGAGTGGAGGTCCGCGCCCAGTGCTTTCTCTCACAGGTGTAACTTCTAAGAAGGACCTGTGGTTATACGTGTTGAATATGCCAGGTGGGAATCAAGGAGTCATTTCAGCTCAAGGGAGATTAAGAATGATCCTTAAACCGGGAGGTCATGAAAAACCTATTGAGGTAGGGGTGTTGCATCAGGTAGTATCAGAGCTTACAATCATTGTTTTCTGTAAGAAAGAGAAGAATAAGGCAAGTTGTGATTTAAATTCTGGATGGAACAAATTTAAGAAATGCCATCAAGAAGACGTCAAGATAGACCCATGCTTGATCCATCCGTGGAAAGGGAAATGAGGGAACTTCGTGCTTGATTGGATGTTATGGAGACAACACAGAGGTGGACAAATGATACTAGATATGTCGGTGAATCCGAAAATGAGAATGAAGTAAGACCCGAAGAAGAAGAAGTTGTATCCAAAGATGTTGCAAAGGAATGCTTATGTAGAGTTCTTGCAAGAATAGGGGCCAAAGAAAAAATGGAAATCCCAATATATGAAGGCAACTTAGACGTTCAGGAGATGCTAGATTGGTTTAGAGATCTGGACAAATACTTCGACTATGAGGATATCGAAGAGGATAAGAAAGTAAAACATGTTGTCACTAGACTGAAAGGGCATGCATCACTGTGGTGGGATGAACTGTAGGTTGACAGGCATTGCAAATGAAAACAACGAATAAAAAGATGGGATAGGATGGTTGGAAATATGAAATCCAAGTTTATACCTAGATATTATCAAATTAATATGTGTTGAAGAATGCATAATTTGAGATAGAAGGGGATGACAGTGAAGGAATACACTAAGGAGTTTTACAGACTCAACATCAGGGCAATTCATCATGAGAGTGATGATGAAAAGGTCATCATATAGATCAATGGATTGAGATATGAAATTCACGATGAGATGAGCATGGTGACAATCAAAACTGTGGAAGATGCTTATCAAATTGCTTCAAAGGCTGAAGAGAAATTGGCACGAAAGCAAGGTCAAAGAGGTAAATGTAGAAGTCAGAGCAGAGCAAAAGAAATTGCCCAGGACAGAGTACAGAAGCCCAAGGATGAAGAAACGAAGCCTCATAACCATCCAAAAAGGGGGGGAATCTCATAAGGAGGAAAGTATGCTGATAGGAACACTTTTTCTCAAGAAAGAGGAAGAGGAAGAAGCAAAGGAGGTGAAATAAAGTGTTTTGTATGTGGAAATATAGAACACAAATATTTTGAATGTCCCTGTAGAAAAAGGGATGGAGGAGGAGAAGCTCGCATTTCAGAAGTGCAAAGGAGAAATGTTTAGGTAGAATATGCAGAAGGCGGAAGATCCTTAATGATGAGGGAAATTCTCTTGAAGCCGGAAAAAGAGATAGAGGATCTAGTCCAAAGGAATAGTTTTTTCATAAATGATTGCAAGACCAAGGATAGGGTATGGAAGGTAATTGTGGACAATGGAAGTACATATAATCTAGTATCCACAGAAATGGTGGAGAAGCTAGAATTGGAAACAATTGCACATCCGAGCCCATACAAGGTTTCGTGGTTGCAAAAAGGACATCAGGTAACAGTCACTAAAAAATGTTTAGTTGAATTTAATATAGGGGATTACAAAGATGAGATCTTATGTGATGTTATTCCCATGGATGTATGTCATATTTTGTTGGGGAGGCTGTGGAAATATGACAAAAATGTTTTTCATGATGGGAGAAATAACACATACACCTTGGAAAAGAATGGCAGGATGCATATGTTTCTGCAAATTGAAGACAAGAAGGCAAAAGAAGAAACAATAAATAATATACTTCTCACGAGTGGGAAGGAACTTTTGGATGAAGTCAAGAAAGAAGAAGACATGAAGTTTGTTATGGTGAGAAAACCTAGAGTCATCTTGACTAGTACTTCGATAGGTGATATACCAGAGGAAATTCAGGAAATGCTTGAGAATTTCGCTAATATAGTGGTAGATGATTTACCTTGTTCGTTTCTGCCCATCAGAAGTATAAGGCATCACATTGACCTTATACCAAGAGTGAGTTTACCAAACAAAGTAGCGTACAGATTGATGCCACAGGAGAATGAAGAAGTTAAGAGGGGAGTTCAAGACTTGATGGACAAAGGGTTGATCAGAGAAATCTTGAGTCCATGCATTGTGCCAACAATGTTAAGTACAAATAAGGATGGTGGATGGAGAATGTGTACAAACTCGACAAATATAAACAAAATCACCATCAAGTATAGATTTCCTTTACCAAGGATGGATGACTTGATGGATTGCTTGAGTGGAGCAATTTTTTTTTCAAAGATTGACTTGAAAAGCGGATAACATCATATTAGAATGAGGGAAGGTGAAGAATGGAAGACATCATTCAAGATGAATTGAAGACATCATTCAAGATGAATGAAGGGTTGTATGAATGGATTATCGTGCCATTTGGTTTGACGAATGCACCAAGTACTTTCATGATATTGATGAATGAAGTCTTGAAAGATTTCATTGGAAAATTTGTAATTGTATATCTTGATTATATACTGATCTTCAATAAGAATGAGGAAGAACATTTGAGACATTTATCTCTAGTGATGAGGAGGTTGCAGTAAGAGAAGTTGCTGATAAATATGAATAAATCATCTTTCATGAAGAAACAACTCATTTATTTGGGTTTTGTGATCTCTTTGAATGAGTTGAAAATGGATCCTGAGAAGGTAAAAACGATCAAAGAATGACCATCACCAAGGAGCATCTTTGAAGTTAGAAGCTTCCATGGATTAGCCAGTTTTAATAGGAAGTTCATCAGAAATTTTAGTGGGATTAGTGCATCAATGATGGACACAGTCAAGAAAAGACATAAATCTTTTCATTGGACAGGGGACGCAGAGAAAAGTTTCAAGTTGTTAAAGGAAAAGATAACTAGGAAACCAGTTCTGGTTCTACAAGACATTAGCAAGACATTTCAAGTGACATGTGATGCAAGCGGATTTGCGGTTGGAGAAGTCTTAAGTCAAGACAATAGACCAATTGCATATTTCAGTGAGAAACTTAATGATGCCACGATGAAATATTCCACGTATGATAAAGAGTTTTATGCAATCATACAGGCACTGAAGAAATGGAGGCACTATTTGGTTCCAAAAGAGTTCATTTTGTATAATGACAACCATGCTTTACAATTCGTAACTAGACAAGAGAAATTGAACCATAAGCATGCAAAATGGGTTGAATTTATGCAGAACTTTACTTTTGTTATAAAACACATTTTTGGAACTGCTAATAAAGTTGTTGATGCATTGAGAAGGAAATGTTTGATTCTACAGGAGTTTCTTGTGAAGACCTTAGGTTTTGATAGCTGTAAGGATATGTACAGAGATGATTCAGATTTCAGGGACACTTTTGAAGCATGTGGAAATCCCGTTTTGAGAGACAGAAGCCAATAGATTGAATACTTAATCTAGGATGGATTATTATTCAAAGGAAATCAATTGTGTATCCCGAAGAGTTCTATGAGAGATAAACTTTTAAAGGAAAAACATAGTGGAGGATTGGCTGGACATTTTAGCCATGACAAAACATTTGCGCAACTGAACAGTTTATACTATTGGCTAAGGATGATGACATATGTCAACAAATGTAGAATTTTCTATCACACAAAGGGGAAAAGACAAAATACATGATTGTATCAACCATTTCCAGTACCAGAAAGGTCGTGGGACGCAGTAAGCATGGATTTTGTGTTAGGACTGTTGAGAACACAGAGGGGTTGTGATTCCATATTTGTGGTAGTCGAAAGATTTTCCAAAATGGCACATTTCATTCCATGTCACAAAAATAATGATGCAACACACATTGCAAATCTATTTTTCAAAGAAGTTGTTCGACTTCATGGTTTAACCAAGAGTATTGTTTTGGATCGAGATACCAAATTCGTTGGTCATTTCTGGAGGACACTATGGAAGAAGCTAGGGATTAATTTATATTTTAGGTCAACATATCACCCTCAGATGGATGGATAGACTGTAGTAAATCAAAGTTTAGGAGACTTTTTGAGGAGTTTAATAGCTGAACATCACAATCAATGGGATCTGATTTTGCCACAAGCGGAATTTGCATATAATGACTCACCTAAATGGAGCACAGGACACAGCCCATTCCATATATTGTATGGAATGTATCCAAGAGGAGTATCTGAGTTGAGGGGATTGGAGAAGAATGAGTTTAGGAGTGCTGGAGAAGAATATTTTGCAACAGAGATGCAAGAGCTCCACGGTAAGATTAAAGAGCGGTTGCAAATTTCCAACCAAGAATATAAGCGCAGAGAAGATCAACGCTAAAGAGAGCTTCAACTTGAAGTGGAATATTTATTATTATCACATCTACGAAAGGAAATATTCCCAAGGGGAATGTATAATAAACTGAAAATGAAAAAGATAGGATCATGTAAAATTATGAGAAATTTTGAGGAAAATGCTTATGAGATATAATTTCTAGATGATGTGGGAATATCATCCATATTCAACGTAGCAGATATGTATCCTTACAAAACAGATGAAGCAGATGGAGAAGAGGCTCAACAGGAAGTTCAGTGGGTCAAACAAATGCCTGTAGCTGAAAATCCGCAGATGGAAAAGATCATTGATCAAAGAGTTAGCAAGAAGACCTAGAGAAAGACGTATTTTAAATACTTGGTAAAATGGAAAGGACACCTGATTGAATATGCCAGTTGGGAGAGTGAAGCGGAGATTCAAAAACATGAACATACGGTATAGGATCTCATGAACAAGAGTCCATGAATTTTTCAGCCGGAGGAGTATGATGCAGGAGCATCACAAGACAACAAGCCAGCAAAGAGGAGGACAACTGGAAATGCACCAACATGCATTTTGAAGATATTTTGAATTTGAAAGGATGAATCATTAATGTAATATGTAGAAGGAATATGCTTGCATTTATTTTTTGGAGATTGTAACATAGATCTTGAGTGTTCTCTCTCATCCGTTGGTTGGAGGCATTTATTGTAATAAATGTAAAGTAGTTGTAAGCTTCAATTCGATTAGATAGCTAGAGGTTGTAGGAGGGAAAACTCTAGAAAAATCCTTCATATGTATTGTAATTTATGATTATTCTCAATTGCAAGAATAGAATTGTAGAGAAAGAGCATAGGAGAGAAGAGAAGAACAAAGATTGTAGAAGTTGTATAAGTAGATAGTTGTTTCTATAGAGACCATGTACAATAATTCTTAAGTTAATATAACGATGCTATGAATCAATTTCATGGTGTTGTGATGGATATTGTTTGCATCTATTGAATGGTACATTTACAGTTTGCTTATATACTCTGTTACGCATTTGTTTCAATGTTGTGTGTATGTATATAATTCCATGTTGAATGTATGAAGTTTGTAAGAGGGAGAGTATGAGTTTCAATTGTTTCGCGACAATGAGAATTCTTGTAAGGAGTGCAACGAAGGTCTGCAAGGAGTGCGTTGACAAGTTCTGAGTCTTCCCTTAGAAAATATCAGATGAGATAGAGTTGTTCTCATACCAGTAGAAGTGCGAGTATAGCACAGAGTCATGCAAGGTGTGTGCAGGAGAGTCGAAGTCTTAGACTTTTCCAACCCAGTGAGTGGTTGAAAAAATTATGTCGCAAGGAGTGCGCAGAAATAGGAAGTTCAGATAATCAGAGATTATTGTGAATGTTGCAAGGAGTGTGTGTAAGAATCCCTTGGAATCCTTCAGTTTGCTGGAATAATTAATCTCAGGAGGGATAGACATTTCGAAGAGTTCAAAGGGAAGACGAGGTTGAAGTCACCTCATAGAAATCAAGTTCAGAAAGGAGGCGCCAAGTTATTTGGCCACCAGCATCGAGAACTCGAACAGATGGTTGTAATTCTCAGAGAGAGAACTATCGATTCACTATGGACCGTTGGATCTAGTGGATCAACGAATAAGTTAAGGTCAAGTGTCTATCAACACTCACAAGATCAGAAAGAATAGTCATCATTAGATTTGAATCAACGAGATTTGTAGATCTTGTGATTGCAAATTTCAAAATTTTGGGAGTGGAGTGTGGAGAACATCATGACTTGGAGGTCTTGAGTTACGAAATCCCGATACGTGAAATTTCAACATAATCTGGACCATCATATTGTTGAAGGTTTAATACCGTAGATATTAGGAGGAGAAGTCGTGAGTTCAGACTTCGGGGAAAAGGAGAAGAGTCATATCGTGAAATCATGAGTCGTGAAATCCTGATGCACTCGGATATGGACCCCAGGATGTGACTAAGGTAAGATGGTTGAGGAATAAAGGAGGGGTTAAATATCTGTTATTTCATTTTCAGGGTTTCAAGATATAAAAGAGTTAAAGAGACTCACAATGGAGATCACAAAGTCGTGAAACCCGAAATTCCTTTTTGGGCAAAGGTAGTAGTCACATCAGTTGGTCACGTGGAGTGGAGGTTCACGCCTAGTTCTTGCTCGCACAGGTGTAACTTGTAAGAATGACATGTGGTTATACGTGTTGAAGATTCCAGTTGGGAATCAAGGAGCCATTTCGGCTCAAGGGAGATTAAGAACGATCCTTAGACCAAGAGGTCATGCAAAACCTGCTGAGGTAGGGGTGATGCGTCATTGTGTCATCCCTACTCTCACTCATATAGTCATCAATCTTCTACTTTGTGTTAATGATATCGTTCTTATGGCAAGGAATCCCCATGATCTTGAAAACCAACTAAGAATCCTCAAGGATTTTGACTCCAATATGGGTATGATAGTTAATACTGATAAAACTAAGGTCATGATTATTAAATCCAATAAGATCACTTATGATACCTTCATATACAAAAATAACAACTTGGAGGAAGTAGCTTCATACAAATATCTTGGATATGATATTCACCACAAAATCAACTTGAATTATAACATTTAGAAAATGTTTATTGGGGGATGGAAAGTTTATTATGGGCTTGAAAATAATTGTAAATCAACCAATATTTGGATTTGGGATAAGAATAAACTCCTCTTTGAGACTCTTGTTACACATGTTATTCTTTATGGATGTGAAGTATGGGGCTATAACATCTCTCGTGAATCCTCGAAAAAGATAGAGAAAATACAAAATAATTTTATAACCTATAATCTCAAAATTGAAGGAAATACGCCCTATCCCATCCTCCTCTTAGAAACAAGTCTCTCCCCCATTGACAACACAACTATGACTAGATACTTAATGTATAAGAACAAGTTAAACAACATGGAAGACCAGAGGCTTCCTAAAATTTCTTCAAAATCAAGTCGTAAGCACCATCGACTCAAACGAGGATGGCTTAAAGATGCCCGGTTCTAGCTAAACTATTGAAGAATCATGGAAGACACCATTTTGTAGAATAAATATATTATTAAAAATATCATCAAATCAAAATTTAAGGAGAAAATGTGGTGTGATAAAGAGTTGGAGGAAAAAAAAAAATTAAGGTATTATAAGGATGTAATCAACCATAATCTAGAAGATCAAAATTCTCCATCTATTTTGACAAGTGTAAAGAAAAAAATAAGCATTGCTAAGATAAGAACAAATTCTCACGAACTCCATAGTGAAACAGGGCATTGGCCAATTCCTAAAACGTCATGGGATGAAAGAGTGTGTCACCTTTGCGACACTAAGAAGGTTGAAGATGAAAAACACTTTATGTTAGATTGTCTAGCCTATACCTAGATTAGATCTAATTTTCAAAATATTTGTCACTCTACCAATCTTCCTAACCTCTTAACTCAACAAAGCTGTGTTGATCTTGAAAAGCTTTTCTTAATGGTTTTCGGGCAGAGAAACAAAATTCTAAAGAATCACAAGTAAGCAATTACCGTCTTAAAGTTTGATAGACCAATTCGGTTTTAGTGGACATCATCATCATCATGGTCATCAAATTCATTGATAAATCATTTCATTTTCTAAATTTTCAACTTTTTAATTTATAAATGTAATCGACCAATAAAACATGTTTTAAATCTTCAACGTGGTCATCGTCATCATAGTTCATTGATAAATCATTTCATTTTCTAAAATGTCTGCTTTTTAACTTATAATTGTAATCCACGAATGAAGCCTGTTTTGAAAAGTTCAACGTTGAACTTTAAAAGAATTGATCAACAGAGGATTTATCTCGGTAGATGAGGGTGTTCTCGGATAAGAGCGAAAGTTTTTTGGATGAAATTAATTTCAAAGTCAAAATTTACTAGCAGGGGGTGTGCAGAAGACTTATGCTAATAGAACAGGATTCATTTAGGATGGCTTTATAAGTCCACTTCATTCCATTGAATATGTCAAACGAATCCCAAAAATCTGCTCCCCTCCTCTCCGCGTGACTACTTCCTATATATATTTCGATCTAAAAGATTAAGATACAGTCACATTACCGTTATTCCTCTTCTGATATTCACATTTCAAAGTTTTCTCGAGGATAAGAGCGAAAGTTTTCTCGAGGAAATTAATTTCAAAGTCAAAATTTACTAGCCGGGGGTGTACAGAAGACTTAGGCTAATAGAACAAGATTCATTTAGGATGGCTTTGTAAGTCCACTCCATTCCATTCAATACGTCAAACGAATCCCCAAAATCAATCTGCTCTTAGTTCCCCTCTTCTCCGCGTGACTAGTTCATATATATATTTGCCTCTAGAGATTAAGATGCATTCATAATATTATCGTTATTCCTCTTCCAATATTCATATTGGTGCAGTCAATAGCTTATTCCTCTTCTGATATTCATATTGGTGCAGTGAATAGAAGAATTGTATACGTTGCAGCGATATGGATATGAGAATGGCAGCACGACTGGTAATATTGATTGCCCTGATTATGGTGGTCACGATGGTTAGTGAAGGTTCAGCTACCAGGCCACTGAAATTGAAATTCATATTTCAGGGAGATCAAGTGGAAAATAATGAGAATATTGAGATGAAGARTGGGTTGTTCGAATCGCTTCCAAAGGGTTCCGTACCTCCAACGGGGCCWTYTCAGTGTAAAAACTACAGGTCTTCCGGTGGAGGTTCGTGTCCAGTTTAACGAGATTATTAATCCTTGAATCCAATTGTTAAAAGGAGCAATTCCGAGACGTAGAATTCGACAGCATGAATACGATACTATCTACACATTGGAAAACAGATAGTTGGTTTTTCAATTTCGATTTTCAAGATAAACATGGTGTCCATTGTGCCTTGATTTTCTTTGTGATGTCTTCACGATTGTGATGTAGAGTTGTGTGTGTGAAACTATTTCTCCTTCTATATAACTAAAACTAATTGATACTATTAGTTCCATTTTTGTTATAATGAGAAATCTCAGATGATGATTATGTTAATTTCACTTAGAAACATGGGATGAGAACCATCCAACCCACTCTAAATTGTGAGTTCAAATGTTTTAATGAAAGAGTTCGTGTTCTAGTTTCCATTCATTTCCAAGATTTTAAGTGTTGTTCCTCATATATAGAAATTTTCCTATTTTGAATTCATTGGTTGTTATGGGTGTTCTAGTTTCCATTCATTTCCAAGATTTTAAGTGTTGTTCCTCATATATAGAAATTTTCCTATTTTGAATCCATTGGTTGTTATGGGAAAGACATGAGAATTTTCCATCATTATCCAATTGATTAAATAAATCCACTCTTCTAAAAATTTAAACAATGATATAGTTCTTTGATTGTGCCACACATAAAATTTAAAGGATGTTTTTAGGAGTGGGTGTTCTTAAATGCCATATGTGTTTGTATGAATGTTCACATATATATTTTTGAGGTTGTTAGAGGGATTGGGTGTCCATAGAGGCCATATGTAGTGTATGGATGTAGTATGACTAAGATCTATCACATTTCTTTAATTTTTTCATATTCTAACTATAGTACGAATAAATCCTAATTAATCATAAGCTGGTGGTTTGTTTCAACAATTTGTATATGTTCCTTCTTGACCTTATTAATATCCTCCCTTAGTCCTTAGTTTTCTTGTTGCACATGTAGGTTTGACTCGACTAGTTGTTCAACTAGTTTCTTAATGGATTCGAGTTAATGGACTTCTTCACTTGATGGTTTTGTGTTTAGTTTTTTTCGTTCGAAGTCAATGCAACTTTTCCATATACCATGTTCAATGTATTTTATTACTATCATCCAATCTCCATCCTTCATTTCCTGCTTCCAACTTGAGATTGATACTTTCATCATCGTTGCATAGATTTAAAATTTAGTTGTCTGAAATGGCAGTTGGGTTGAAAATCATCTCTATGGGGGTGAAAATGCTCCCACATCTCTAAAAGTTGTGAAAGTGGTTATGGAAAAAGTGGTTTCTTTCTTGTGTATTGTCTTCTTCTTATTTGACCCCGATGGTGATTGAGATGGTTCAGGAGTCCTCTCGGGCATCTTAAGTGGTTGATATGGGTGGTATTGTTGGTGCATTTGTGCTTGTTCCTTCTATACTTTCTTGTTTTCCTATTGACTACTCTGTTTGAGCGTTCAACTTGTTCTTCGGCCCATGGTCAGTTGGCTTCTGAGTCATTTTCTAAACACTTGAGTTCAATTTTTTTCTAGCTTGTGCACCCAGATGGTTTTGTTGCACCTACTCTACTTGTTACATTTAGTGTTTCTCGGTCGCTACTTGGTCGATCTATTGAGTAACAATTGGTTCAGTCGACCACAATTGTACTAGATTTATCTACTGGACCGACTGCTTAGGTAGATGATTCTATTCTTATCCTTTTATATTATCTTGGATAGGTTGATCTTCTGTCCCATGTATGAATCATGGATTTCTCTAGGGATAATTTTAAGGATGGAATTTTATATTAACACGTAGAAACTCAGGCTAATCTTACTAGTCCTTAATATGCAAAATGTAAAAATTTTGGCGATACTTTTGTAAAAATATTCAAATTTCTAAGGATTTCATATAATTTCTATAAATTGTTTTTTGATTTTTAAGTAAAATAATTTTATTCTATGGAATTTAGGTGAATCTTTTTATGGGAAAAACCATGGAAAATTAGGCCATTTGTGAAATTTACCTCGTGAAATCATCTATTAATTTCTCCTTGTCCTTCTTGATTCACTTGTTCCTACTCTTCCTGGTCAGTGTAGGTCGACTCGATGGGGTGGGTCAACTATTATTGTTCTTTCCTATTAGCATGATTCAACTATTCATCTTCTCAACTTCCTTGGCCTAGTCTGATAATGTTTCTTCAGAAGAGGCTTTAAATATGGCCTTCTTTTTATTTTTCTATTGTGCCAGATGATCTTGGTAGGCTCGAAAAGTGGTCATTCCCATGTGAGGTTGATTGCTTGCTACAATTTTCTTTGTCTCTTTGGGAAAATATTGGAGGGTTGGGTCATGTGAGTCATTCTTCTTCAACCAGTTCCAGGAGAATGACTCTAGATAGTATTGGTTTGTTACTAATCCTCCAACCTTTGCTTCTTATGTTTCCTTGTATCTATATTCCTTTTTAGGTCCATGCCTTTGTTTTCATGCTCTAGAATGACTCTCTTTGATTTGGGTCATTTCTTTGAATTGTATGTAGGTCCCAAACTTGATTGTAGAATTTTTTGGGTATTGGTCGACTCCGGATGAGTTATTTTTCCCTTTTGTTTGACTTGCTTAAGTATTCTCTTGTCGATCTTGTCAAAGTTTTCCTTCAATTCTATATTCTCAAAATCAATGTGTTGTTCTCCCTGAAAGAATCCTTCTTAATTAATGTTGAGTGGTTTTGAAGTTGGTTTGATTGGATGAGGTTCCTCCATTACTGGTTGTTTCCTTTTTATCAAGGTTCTCCTAACAGGGGAAATGACTAGATTGTCTTATTTATCCAAAAAT
Source organism: Picea glauca (assembly GCA_000966675.3). Classification (NCBI taxonomy): domain Eukaryota; kingdom Viridiplantae; phylum Streptophyta; class Pinopsida; order Pinales; family Pinaceae; genus Picea; species Picea glauca. The sequence continues at coordinate 1,375,151 of JZKD02S0667572.1, read as the reverse complement.
GAAGTGGTGTAGAGTTCAACCTATTTTTCGTATTCCATCTCTACATCTATTAGAGGCATTATGATTGGTGGATCCTCCTCAAGAATTGTTGTAGGGATTGGAAATTGGGTATGTGTTTGTCTTTCGAACTCCTAAAATATCTCTAGTCAATTTGGCTAGTATGATAGATCTTTTGGAGTTGGTGTTGGCACCTCCAATACGGTTTCACCAACAAGAATCATGGTTGTTAGTTATTATACTCTCCTAGTCGGAACCCATTGACCACATTTTAAAATGGTTTCCCTTGCAATGTTATTAATTGAACTACATCGAATGGTCGAATATATTCAATGATGTATGGACCCAACTAGGAAGTTTCAATCTTCCAAGGTTTTCCTTTGAAATGACAAACATACATTAGTACCAAATCCCCTGTTTTAATTTCCTTTCTTTTTATATGTCGGTCATGCCACACTTTCTACTGTCATTTTTGGATCTCTTGGCGGTGAAGAAAAATAAATCTTTCTTCTTTCAATTGGTGCAATTAATGGAAGCAAGTATTTTTAGATCTGTCTAAATCATATCTAAGAACATGTTCTACCCCACCTACATTGGTTCAAAAATGTAGTGGAACTATAACTTCCTATCCATATACTAGTTTAAAAAGATTATGGTTAATTGATCTCTTATATGCAGTCATGTAATCCCAAAATACTATGAGAACCTTATCATTTGAGTCATCTTTGTCCATTCCACAAATTTTTGTTAGTCCTTTGTGAAGGGTCTTATTGAAGGATTTGACTCCACCATTATCTTGGGGAATCCGAATCTAGTCATTATGTTATCATATATAAACACAATTTCCTGCATGCGAGACTCAAAAGGTTCTCCCTCAACCCATTTTGATAAGTACTCGATTTCACTGATGATGTATTTTTGTCCTATTCTTTTATCTCTTTTAGGGAATTTTCTAACAAAGTCAATTGGTCAAATATCAAATTGTAAACTACGGTTTATCAAGTGTAAAGGAATCTCATTTTTCTAGAGGGTTTGACCCATCCACTAAAATATGTCACATTGTTTGACCTTTGACCAACAATCCTTATGTAAAGTCAGCCACCAAAGGCCTAAATAATTTTTCATGTTATCGTGTCATCTTGATATTAGCCTCCTATTGGGCCAATTTGAGTTTTGGACCCGTTATTCTTTCTCTTACATGTTCCAAAGAACATCTTCTTAATAAATCATGAGGTCCATTTTTATATTCAGGAGAGTGAATGGGGTTTCTTTTAATGTTAGAACCTTCTTTTCATTTTTATGAAGATATCCGTGAGCACTCCCCTCCTCCAAAAATTGAAACATGTATTCTAAATCCTAAGGGTTCGCCTCGACCCGAAATAGGTGAGCATCGGGTAAGTTGTTTTCTATTGTCATCCATTCTTCTCCTATTTATTTATAGGATACGTGGTCTTGGATGACGTTCTTTTTACCTGGTTAGATAACTACATGTCAAATTTGAACTCTTGAAATAATATTATCCATCGACATATTCTTCCCTGATGTATTGGTTTATTCACCAATTATTTTAAGGCCCAATGATAAGTGCAAAACGTGAAGGGATTTGCCAACAAATAATGTATGAATTTATAAATATAAAAACTCATATATTAACCTTCTCTTTCTGTCATCAAGTAGTTTTGCTCTTATTTATTATGTTTTTGACTCGCATATGCATTTATATGGTCAATAATATTGTGATATCGTTGTGATACACTGATTGTATAATGAACTTGAATGAATTTACATGTAGACGAAATTTCCTTAACCAGTTAAGGAATCACAATATAGGTGCCTATACTTATTTCTATTTTAGTCGTTCGATATATTTATTACACTCTTCAGCCCATACAAATTTGACATCTTTCTCGAATATCTTGTCGATTGGAAATCTAATGTTAGTGCAGTGTCTTATGAATTTTTGATAGTATCATGTGTCGCCAAGAAATATTTTGATTTGCTTCTGATTCACTAGTGGCTTTAGATCGAGGATTAATTTGATTTTGACCTCTCTCTAGAATAATCCTTAACCACTGAATCTGGTCCTTGAGCAACTTGTAAATTGTCCAATAATCAAAATTGATAGCCATTGTCTTGTAAATATATTCATAGAATGCTTTGACCACAATTCTGGAGAACACTGTAGGTGCATTCTTGAGTCTAAAAGGCATTACTTTGTATGCAAAGAAGTTGAATTCATAAACAAAAGTTGTTTTTTCTTGGCTCTGTTTGCAAATTGGTACTTGATTATATCCAAAGAATCTGTATGTAAAAGAGTAACATTAATGTCTTGCGACTTTCTTAATTATCTCATCGACCAACTATGTCGTGAATGGATCAGTTATGGTTAGTTTGTTTATTCCCAAGAATTCGACACATATCCTTAGCTTTTTGGGTTCGTTCTTTTTTGGTTGATCGACTATAGGACTTTCCCATTTTGATTTATCAATTGGGTAAATGATGCCACATGTTAATATTTCCTCAATTTCTTTCTGCACGTTGGGTTTATACTTATGGGCCAATCTATATGGTCATTTATTGGTTAGCTTTGACATTGGGATAAGGTCTATTTTCATCTTCCCATCTCTTCCATGAGTCCTTTGAGATATTTGCAATAACTGGCGAAGACATATTGATATTATCAAATAAAGTCCATTATCTTTGTCGTTTGCCTGTCAATGCAATAGTTTTGCATTCATCAATTATGGGGGTTTAGACACATCCAATTTGTGTTCACCTTCTATGAATTCATTATAAGTCGACAGGAAGTCGGGCTTCTCTGGATATTCCTTTTCTTCTTTGAATTATTTCAAAATTGTTTTCACATAGCTCGTTACTTCAAGAAGCGCGTTCCATGTCTAACCAACAGGCGCTTTCATGTTGACCCCATGTCAAATTCAGTATTTCCCCTCTTTTGTACTTGTTCAATAATTATTTTTTCAATAAATTATTTTATCTCAAGAGTTGCTTCTATTAATTGTGCCTCTTCATGTTGCTTCTATTAATTGTGCGTCTTCATGGTTGAAATGCAAATCTTTAATGGAATTTTCTTTTATTTCATTCCTATTGAATACATGACCACATGATTAGTCTATCGTGTACCATTTATGTGGTATATCATCGAGTGCGTTAGGAAACATATGTGAAAATATTTTTTCATCTTAGTAGCCCACTCTTATCCATTCATTTTCACATTGATGAATGTGGGACAATAGGTTTGAAGATTGGTATGTCGGACTTTGATGATAATTCCCTGCCTCCAAATCACTCTACAAAATATGTCGTGGAATTTTTCTATGTTTTTAGGTGAGGAGCATGAATCCCCCACCAACGAGTAGCTTGGACAGTGAAATATTCAATAAGTATATTTATTCGACCGTGTTCCCTCGCTGCTTTTGAAGCTTTGTCTATGTGATATAACAAAAAAATCATCTAAGTGAACCGAAGTGGTGGACCCAACTTGAACTCAGTCAAAAGGAGAGTTGTTATTTGCTTTATATTTTTTTCGTAAACCGATGGGTAATGATTTGATGGAGAAGCATGTGCACCGTATTTTAATAGGTATTTATTCTATCGACCAACACTCCTTTTCATTTGAATCATAACTCTCCAGTTTTGTAAGAATAAATCCGAGGCTTCATGTCTATCTTTGCAATTGGAATATAGTAATTCTTCTCACTTACTTTGGCATTCCTCCCAATTAGAATTTTGAGTTTGAATACTAAGGAGTTTGAATACTAAGAGGAGGCCAGTATTCAACAGTTGACCAACTCCTTTGTCTAACAAGAATTTATGTAGCAGAGAAGGTATAGTGAAAAATAAACTGTCATGAAGATTAATATATAATTTTTCTTTGACTATGTCGGTTAATGTTTTGTCTACAATTAGTTGTTCTTGGAAATATTATTGAGACGTTATCTAAACCCACTGGTACAATTTTGTACATTCTCTGTTGATTATTTTTATCATTAATTTTTCGTCCACGGTGTGTCTACTCTTTAGTAGGTCGATTGATGTATTTTCTTATTTCTTCCGGAACAACTTCAAGAAATTTCTCGTGAGTTTCAGTAAGGAATCGTGCTCATGCTTGAGATAGAGCTAGTCGATTTATCCTTGTGTATTTTTTATATAATTGATAATGTTACTCTCCCACCACTCATGTATCTACTCCAAGCTCAACATCTATCTTATTGTTTTTCTGCCTTAAATTGTTAGTTTATTGTTTTGTGGAAACTAAGGATTCATTTCACTCAATTCAATCTCTATATTTACTATAAGCTAAATTTCAATGGTGGTTTTGCTAATTTATTTCTCCGCGCTATGAGTGCCCACTGGTTATACAATTAAAAAAGATAATTAGGTTTGTTTTTAATTCATTACTATTGTATTGATTGTTTAGAAGTCTGTGCATTCTGATAATCCATAGTTCTTCATCTTTTGAGATGTTTCCTCGCTTGACATTTGGACTCAAGAATTTCAGCCAAATTAATTCGTAGCTTCTCTCAGATCTCTGTGAAACTGTCAAAAACTATTACGAACTTAGGCTATTTGCACTATTAAATCACAACCCAGTTAACTATTACTAGATTTGTAATTTAAAAAAAAAAAATGAAGGCTAACTGCTATAAATAATTTTTGCCTTAAAAATCACAATGTAAATTACTATTACTAAAATAGATTCAAATTCCCTAGTTTTTCTAATAATAACAAACAAGTAATTCAACTGCAAAGCATTAGGAATCCAAAGTCTTCAAAGGATATAATCAAGAATACTTACAAGGTGGTTATTTCTATGAGCATCCCTGGTCGGTATAGTCATAACTTACTTTCTTTTTTTCAGAGTAATCAATCAATCAATCTCTCTACAGAACAGTTATGTCGAGTTTTAGCATCTTCAATGTAGCCTAATCGTTAGAAAAAAGTTAGGTGGAGTTTTAGCATCTTCAATGTAGCCTAATCATTAGAGAACAGTTAGGTAGAGTTTTAGCTTCTTCAATGTAGCCTAATCATAGGCTGCAAGAACGTGAGGAGGTGGCTAGACAACTAGGTGGTGAGGTGATGGCATCGACTGCATAACATCCACTGTAGTGAGGAGCTATGATTATAAGGAACTTTGATGCAAGGTACATGTTAATATGAAATCGGGTAACTGCAAACTAATATGCAGTCAACTTACCAACTCATTTGCAAGCCAATATACAGTCAACTACAAACTCATTTCTATATACATGACTTTGCAAGCCAATATACAGTCAACTACCAACTCATTTCTATATACATGAATTCAACCTCTATAATAAATATATGAATTAAATATTTTTCATATATGATTTAGGAAAATCAACCATACATATATATTAAAAACATTAAAATTTTAATACATTATTAAAATTTTAATTAAAAAAATTAGTTATGTAGATTTCTGAATAAAATGTAAATACTAAAAACATTATTATATTTTAATTTAAAAAAATAGGTTAACTATGCAGATTTTTGAGTAAAATGTAAATATGTATTCACCACCTCATTATTATATTATACTTTGGATTATTGAAATGATTTGATAAATTATTAGGATTTTTTTTCCTTTATGTATACATACTTACCCATTTTTCATATGAATAAAATAAAGTGGTTAATGTGATACTTTATTATTTGAATTTTTAATTATTAATTCTATTATTTTTATTTGATAATTTTAATTGTTTTTTCAAAAGAAAAATTGGTTTATTGATCAAATCCTAAATGTAAAACCTTATTATTTTATGAAAATAAACACATATGAAAAAAAGGGCATATTTGAAGCACTTCTTAAAGGGGGAGTTAGGAATAGAAAAAGGTTGGCCAATTAGCAAGTTATGGATTTAACTCAACTTCAAAAAGACACATTCCATATTTATAGGAGACTGTAGGCAGCCCCTTGGATTCTGAACAACTCAACTCTGGGGTGAGAGAGGTTCATTGAGACTCTAGTCTAAGGTTGAGAGGAACATGGTCTTCAACATGTGGTTTCCCCAAGTTCGAGGTTTTACTTCCTTGTCATGAATATGTTTATCTGAATGTTTACTTTGTTTTACTATGGCCAAAATCATTGATTATAAAGAATAAATAACAATATTAAATTTAAATGCTTGTTATGAGATGATAGATGCATATAATAAGTTTCATACACAAAAATTGTGAAACAAAAACAAAAGTTATTTTGATTCTAGATGTGTGAACATAATTGTTTTCCCATTAGTAAATCAATAAAACTCATAGATAAAACCTAGTACTAAAATAGAGATTATTGGATAGGAAACATGTATTGAAGAGACAGAGTTTTGACAAGATACATTGTATAAAAAAAAAGGAAATCGTTATGGATTAAATATATTCCAATCACATATAGTTTATATATTTTGAAAGGGAATTTATAGATTAAACAGAGTCCAACAAGTCACATTGTGTGTGTGTATACACACACACACACACATGGACAGGAATCGTGATATATTGAACAAAGTTTAACAAGTAATAACTACTTATATCATTACAAGGAAACAATGTCAATAAATCGAGTTTAACAGAGAGATAAATAACAATTATTTATAACTAAAAATCTATCGTAAACAAAGTACACAACATTACAACATTGTAAAATGCAACACTCCTAAGTCACGAACTTTCTTGAATAATTATATAAAAAATTATTTCGGATGACTAGCTCGACCGAGTGTAATAACAGAGCAGTCACATGTTCTGATGCCAAACTCGAAAATAGTTAAGCAATGGAACCCGAATACCTTTCCAAGAAAGGGTATTTCTAAGTCTCCATGGTAACAACCTCCTTGGTATCTTCACCATCACAATGAACAAGTTAGAACGATGTAAAAATTCATTTAATCAATAAAAGCCACACTTGAAAATAGAGAGGAACTTACCATGGTTGTACAGAACGCCCTAGTATTCCTTTCTGTCACTTTTGAACCACACCCGAGTGTATAGGGTTGTCAAATAGTTGATGGGTATCCCTCATAGCAATAAAAGGGCCCGTAATTAGTTAAATATCCAAGAACAAGAATGTAATTCATGACGCAATTACAAAATATTAAACAAAAAGAACATTACTACTCAGTGCGAACACCGCATTTGTTTTTAACAGGAGTCTTAACTAAGTTTAGGAAAAATAAACGATTGGAGAAGGTTTTAATCATAGACAGAATGAAAAGAGTAAATAAAAGGAATTATAATATTTATAGTAAAACATGTTACAGTATCTCGGACCTTAGATTCATAGAATAACTGAGTTTCAAACAATAAATTCCCTAAGTTCCAAGGGGAAAACCATTCAGACCATAGGATAACTGGAAGCGAGAGTCACCGCATTCGAAAAATACATCTTATTACTAGAACAAATTTATATAGTATACATAGAGATAAGAAGTTTGTCAAGATAAATATTACAGAGACATGTTTTAACCAAAATGGATAGAATAACACGACTATGAACTAACAATTTGAATGGATTGGATAGTAAACTAGAATCATAAAAACTACGAATCATACAACAAACCAGAACGGGTAATGAAGGTTAAATCTATTACCAGTAAGTGACAATTTCGACCAACCAACTGCAACCCAGCATGCCCTGAATCTTGCACAAATAATTCCACCATAAAACAAAATAAGGTTATGAACAATCATACATCCATACTGTAACTCAAGGAACTGTCGACGGATACGAGAGGGTCCTGTAAAAATTTAAAATCTCTCATGATGAATTTAGGCATAGAGGAAACAAAACTATGAAATATGAAATGAGCCAAGTTAGGAATGGGTCAGAAGGGTTAAGGTGATGACCGGAAAAACCTTAAAGACATGTAAGTTATATGACTCTACACATATACTAATGCAGGAGCATCTCTCCACGTCAGCCAACCAACCAACCAACCACGTCTTTTGCATGCATTCAAAGATGAAGAGAGGCATTGCCCTCATTTTGATTTAAAATTCAATGTAATTAAATGTTTAGGCTGTTGAACCATAAAGCCGTTCCTTTGTGCAGGCATAGAGTAGATCGGCCTTAAATGTTTTGAAATGCTGAGATCTAGATCTGGATAGCAAACTAGACAGCCCATTCAATGTAATTGAATAGGGTAGGTAGATTGGAGGAGAAAGCACGAAGAGCCACCTCAAGTAAAAGAGATCATTGGTATCTTTTGAGGTAGAAGTGGTAGTAGTTAGCAAGATAAGAGTTGAGTTAGAATCTGCGAGTAGAGAGAAGAAGAGAAGAACCGAGACCTTGTTACAGGCCGTGTTCAGGAACACCTTATAAATACAGACATTTGTCATTTTAATACAAATAGCAGTTTTCCTGCATGATTATGTGTTAAATGAATGTCTGTGAGTGTTCTTCATATGATATGAATATATGCTATAAATCTATACTGTGAATGTGTGTTGTTCTTATGCATTTGCAGGGGTTGTTTTGGCTTCAAGCTTAAGAAGTCTTTGAGGCTTCACACCAGGAGGGTGTGACAGAATGCTACGGGTTCTGATAGTCATGTACAGAAGGTGCATTTTTGAATTCTGTGGGTTCAGACAAAGACGTGTTATGGCATAGGAACTAAAGCCAATAACTCGAAGAAGGCCATGAGGTTGTTGAATACCTCAGAAGGCGAGGCTGTGTAAGCGAATCACAGTTGCAGACATAACTTATATTGTGATTTATGTAGAGATCTGCTAGGTGGGTACCAAGCGGGTGCAAAGGAGTGCACAGAGGAACTCAGTCGTGAGTTTTCTAGAAGCAAGAATCACTAGAGGTTCTTGACACTCTTCCAGGAGGGCATTGAGTAAGTGCCAGAGCGCACAGAAGGAACTCTATTGAGTTCAGAAGAAAACAGAATCTCTGAGGAGTTCTGCAAGAGACTCTGCCAAGTGGGCATTGAGTATATACATAGGGTTATTGAATACCCAAAAGTACTCAGAAATAGGTTGCTTGAATAGACAGAGAGCCAGGAGGGCATATGAATTCTCCATCTGAGGGAGAAAAGAAAAAGGACAATTTTTCCTTAGAGGTCGAAGCTACAGGAAGACTCAGGATAGATAGCTTTTGTTCTCATTTCCGCAGAAGTGCAGACAGGCACAGGAGCCGTGTAGGTGTGCACAGAGTCAAAGGACTTCAAAACTTAGGAAGTGCTTGAAAGTCTGTCGCAAGGAGTGCGTGCAGGGATCTTCTAAAAGTTCAGGAGGTATAGGACCTTCGAGTAATCAACAAAGAGAAGCACAGTAAGCTTGTGTCGTGGAGTGTTTAGCAGGCATTGTAAGCTTGCGTGCGGGTGGACAAGTTTCACAGAGGAATACTTGGTTCATTTCATAGAAATCATAAGGAAGGACGAACGGTCAGAATCCTTTGAAGAGAATTCACGAAGTCCCATGAGTCGTTGGATCTCACAGAGAAGCAGGGAAGTTACAGAGAAAGCGTCAAAAGGTTCTAATCTTAGAAGGAGTAGGATCATAGATCCAATCCACGAGGGCCGTTGGATTTACACGTATATACTTATATCAGGGTTTCATAGGTTGAAGTCCCGTAAACCTTGTAATAGGAATCACAAAATCACGAACCGCGAAGTCCTGAAATCCAAGGGATTGTGTGGGCCACGGGAGAGTCAGCGAGAGGATAGGTTGCGCACTATTGATACAGAGTCAAGTCCATTTACGCTATTTCAAAGATTCGTGGAGTGAAGTTCCGATACATTTGCATTTGGATTCGCGATACCGCGAAGTCCGAAATGTCGATGAAGTGAAGTGGCATTGAAAGTCAAAGCTCTCGAGTGTCTCGAAGTTTCGGCATATCGAGATTCGGGAGTCAGGGAGACAAGTTTCTCGACATCGGGATCGTCGAAATCGCAATAGAGAAAATCCCGAAAGGAAAAAGGAAAGGGTCAGCGTTGACTGTTTCGGGTTTTGGGGATTCAAGAGACCAACACTTGACCACTGGATTCGCGAAGTTGCAAAGCCCTATCTCCCAAGTGTAAAGAGGGGATCCCATGAGAGTTCGTTGTGGGTGTAGATTTCCCGATAGGGAAATAGAAGAGCCGTTTAGAGTTCTTCGGGCCGATGTAAGGGAAATATCCTGTGTTGACGTGGACCTTCTGACGTGAGGGTTGTGGAGGGAGTGTGCATCGGCATCATTTGGTATCAGAGAAATATTATGTCTGTACACTTCAGGGATAGAAGGAGGCAAAGGAAAAAGACAGAGTACTGAAACTATGTAAGGATTTGTTTATAGGTAGGCAACAGTCCATAGGCAATCAAGAGGATTGTAGGAGAGGATGGGACACTCAGGTTTGCAAGAGGGAGTAGCAGGTTTTCCAGGAGAGCAGACAGAGACAACAACATGGCTACTGAAGGCTGTAAGTATGCTAGAAGTAAAAACTCAAATCTATGGAGCCAAGAAGATATAGATGAAGAGCTCGCTGATATAGAGAAAGAAATAGGAAATCTTGCATTGCAGATGCAGAAAAAATCCAAACCACAGGAGGTGTATAAATGGCCCATGAAGTGGGCAAAGGCAAGGTGGCCAGTCAAGGAGTTGATGGCTAAAAGATAGCATAGGCTGTTAAGAGGATGGTTGAGGTATGCTGAAAACCTCTATGGACCTGGGGAAATGGTTTAGATATGTGAACCAGAAACTGGAAGAATTCTCGATGAAGATAATAAAATGGGATCAGCTGAAGATATCAAGAACTTCCAGGAGGGAAGAGAAGAAATCCCATATTGCCAGATGGGCAGGGATGAGTTGATGAGACTATCTGAGGGTCTCATGAACTCATAACTGAGTCAAAATCAGCCTGAGGAGATGACAGAGCAGGTGAAATCAGAGATGTATTTAGATCAGCAGATGCAGTTGACAAAGAGTGAAGATTCATGTGGTTTTCCAAGCCATGTGAATGAAGATGATGAGAAGTTAAAAACTTTCACCATCCGAGAGGACAATATGAGGAGCCTTATAATGATTGGGGGGATTGAGATATTCCTACCACTTGCTGAAGAGGAGGCATAAATCTGTGTTGCACATGCAACAACAACAAAAGGACAGCTAGCTGAGACTGTCGCAGAAGAATTGGAGCAGGTATTTGAAGCTGCCCAAGAAGGAGATAAAGAAGATGAGCATTCTGAGGAGTGTCTCAATTCTTTTAGCCAGGAAGCTGAGGAAGCTGGATCACTGAAGCTGACAGTAGAAGAAGTAGAAGAGAATGATGAGAATTATGAGGAATGGCTCAATATTTTCAGCCAGGAGACTGAAAGGTCTGCAACCTGGGAGTTTGCAGCAGAAGAAGAGGAAGAGGCAGACAACATTAGCTTTGTTGATCTGTATGAATAGATGGAAGCCCTGGAGAGAAGGGTAATAGTGCAGGGCATGCACATTCAATAGGTGAGGTTGGAAGAAGATGAAGAAGAAGGCATGGGAGATCACTGTGATCTGCCCATTTGCAGAAAATTTTTGCAGCTGGGGAGACTGCATAAACATGGCCAGCCAATTCAGTAGCTGGATGAGGTGATAGAAGACATTAGAAGGCTGATGGTAGAGTCAGCAGAGACTTCCAGCAAGG
>JZKD02S0667572.1:1345317-1357700 GCA_000966675.3 Picea glauca | reverse complement strand
AAAGGAATAAAATTATACCTGAGGATACTCTTCTAAAGAATGGAAATTCAATAGAGTATTCCTTTGTTCGTACAGTTGACCATCTGGACTGAAAAAGGGGTAAACTACCGTCGGATAGACGTGACTTCAAATTTCAGTTTAACGAGCGTGAAAGACCACAAGATCGCTCGACAATCTTTTCATATTTAAAAGGTCTGAAAAGGGCTTAAAAGGAGACCCGTTATGTTTTGGGAGTCCGGAGGGTAAGTCAAAGAGTGAAAAAGACCCATGCAAATGAGGCTCAAACTCATATTCAGGAAATACTATACAGACTCCCCAGCCTACTATATTGTTAGAAACGACATGGACACCATAATGCAACCAGGAACTAGCTAGGGCATCCATGTTTTGGTAAGATCTACCACCAAGTTGTGTCACTTATAGAGAAGATATGACGGTTCCGTGTCACAACCGGATGGGATCGATCCTATATCGTAAGAACAAAAGGCAACGAGATGCAACAGTGGGGATGAAATCCTACCCTATATGCTCAAGTTGATTTTTTGAATTTTTTTTTATGGACCGTCTATATATATATATATATATATATATATTGAAACTCACTGAAAAATGTCCCAATACTGATCAAATCCCTCCCATATAACTCCTGAACCACTCAAAATGGTTTTTGGTATAAAGAAACTGATAAAGGGGCCCAAAAAAGTGACAAAAAGAGGGCAAAAAATCTATAAATATAAGCTGGCAGCTCATTATCACCATTGTTGATTTGGAAATTTACTCTGGAGCCAAAAGACTCCCTTTGCCAAAGATCGTGATTCCGAGAGATACAGTGGACGAAACAGACTTCTGCTTGGACCAAGTAAATACAAACTCCCTAATCTTGCAATTCAATACTTAATTTATGGAATTTAAGTTGGTTTTGTGGGTGGCCGTCGACCTCCAAGAGGTCAGACCTGGGGAAATGCGGACTGTCCAGGGACAGCCTACGGGTACCCACGCGCAGAGCCAAAACTGCGCACGGGTACCCGCGACTGTCGCCTCGACAGCCCGCGGGTGCCCCCCGCGTGATGGAATTTGGATTGAAAGAAGACTAAACTCCCCCTTTTTTCCTTGTTTGTTTGGCAGCATGTATGTTCAATGGAGAGAGAGGGAGCACGAGGCTGCCAATGAGGCAATGGCTGCAGATCCGAATGTTATGGCTGTGCTGACGCAGTGTGGCTTGGTAAAATTTTTCCTGTGTCCGTTTATGCGCACTCAACCCAGGCTACTGAATGCCTTGGTTGATTATTGGCACCCAGATGCATAGGCCTTTATGATAGAGGGGCAATCCTTGGTGCCCATCACCAAGGATATCTACTTTTTGACGGGCCTCTCGAGGAGAGGGGAACCCGTCAACTTTCATACTTTTCCTGCGAGGCCGAGCAAAGTCTTGGAATTGATAGAGGAGTACTGTGAGGCTGGGATCGATCAGAGATCTTCCTCGGTTCCTGTGAGTAGGATTACCAACCTCGCCCTCTAGACCATTTTATCACTCATCGGGCATATTACCGGCTCTGCGGCCGTGCATCAGGCTTCGCACGCACAGATGAACTATGCAATTCAGTGCATGAATGCACAAATTTTTGACTGGAGTACCACATTACTAGAAAGCATGACAGCTCAGTTGACAGCTTGCAGACAGCGGACACATAGGAACTTCGGGTTTGGGACCATTCTATGTTCATTTTTCTTTGAGAGAGTTCCATGTTTCAGTCCTCGGTTGATGGTACGAGGACATCTGGCTACTTTCCCCGCAGTGTGAAGATGGGCAGCGTTGTTGCCGCGACAGGGTGGTGGAAGGACCATAGAGTCCTTCAATGACGACTTTTTTTCTTGGCTATCATGGCAGATCCCAGTGATTGAGGATTACCCATATGCAGGGATCGATTTTTCCAGAGATCCTGTGATACCAGTGCCTCCTAGTGAGGAGCGAGGGGAGATGGGTAAGTCTCCACCTATCTAGTTTTTTTTGTGCATATGTAATTTTTATATCTTTTTGATATATATATCATGTTTTTGTATAACAGATTTTTTGATGGGTGAACATTGTGTTGCATGCAGATGTGGGACCCGTGCGACCTGCCGACTATGCACAGAACAGGCGTCGCCCCATGACCAGAGGCCGCAGCTGCCACCGCCGGGAGAGCAGCAGTAGTAGGGAACCTCCCAGCAGGAGAGGTCGAGAGGGTTCTTAGGCGGATTGAGCGAAACTTCACTGTGCTCACTCGCACAGTCCCCATGGAAGAGATAGAGGACTTGCCACCCTCCTTGCAGACTCATATTGTGGGGGTACCTCAGACATGGGTCCGATTGTTTAGGCATTTGAGTCAGGCTATATTTGAGTATAACAGGGCCCATAGGCCCTGAACAGACTTTTAGAATTTTATGTGCCACGAGCACCGATATGTATATATTTTTTGAGGGCGTAAGCCCAGTGACTCATTATGGTTCCCACTTTTTGAGGCGCTTGCACCCATCTATGTACTCTGAGGATTTTTGGATGTTTATATATGGTTTTTATTTTTTATTTCTTTTCTGTTTCTTTATGGATTATGTGTGCAAAAATGTATTTACATGTGTATGATCATGATCTTTTTATATGTGATAAAGATGCCAATCTAAAATGTGATTAGCTAGAGTATCTGTGATTTGATTTAGACTCCTAGGAACATGAAAATATGTGATATAATCAAAGTTGTGTTCCAAGAGACGTACCCTAAGGAATCGTCAGTGTAAAGTTGGGTCATGCACCTGGTATATTCTGTCTAGCTGCGACACAACCAGTTGAGCGTCTAGATAGACCCGGAGACGAGAGATACCCAATGAAAAAGCGTCACGAAGCAACACAATAACTGCACTATACTCAGCAACATGATTTGTGGTGTTGCCTAAGCATATCCCTCCAGAAGATAACAACTGACCCTATGGTGTAAAGATTACCCAAGCTGCGGAGGCAAGCCTCCTCGTGTGTCGACTAGCATCGTCCGCATACCCAATGAACACCTCGGACTCACTTGACATATGCCATAGTGACAAAATATAACATCATTGCACGTCCATAACACGTTTTTCAAAAGAAATGTAAAAAAGTAATAGCACAAAGACTATACATATGTTACAAAAAGTTACCCACAGTGACCATTCTATGAGTAATACTTCTTGAGGTAGAGCCCATTTCTAGGCTCCACCAAAGCATTCCCTTCAAAATCGACCAGACGATAAGCGCCCTTTTTTAAAACCTCCTTAATAATGAAGGGTCTGAACCACATGGGTTTAAATTTTCCTGCCCCTAGGGGGTCCTTATCTTGGTCGTAAACCAAGACAAGGTCGCCCTCAGAAAAAATCCGAGGATGAAAGGACCTATCATATTGACACTTGACCTTATGTTTATGAGCCTCGTTGGCCAGGGTCACATCGCGACGCTGTTCATCACGCTGCTCAAGGTGTACTAACCGTTCTTCAAGTGGAGAAGTGTCTGGCAATAACTGTACTGCCAATTTCAGAGATGGAATTTGACATTCGATGGGAAAGACTGCCTCCTGCCTGTAAATGAGCTGGAAAGGTGAGAAACCAGTTGCAGTCTTAACTGATGTTCGGTAAGCCCATAATGCCGAGTATAACATCAAATGCCAATTTGACTTGGCTGAGTTGATGGTTCGTTGTAGCATTGTCTTAAGCATTTTTTATTTTAACAGGTTCTTTAACTTCTGGTAAACAAAAGTAATTTTTTTATTTAGAATTTCACTTTACAGTAAAAACAAAACTTGTGAATAATTTTGTTAGCTTTCTACTGACTATTTTTCCATTTTTTTTTATTGAGATTTGATATGTCAATTTGGAAATTGTTTGAAAATATGTTCCTTAAAAATTAAGGGAAAGATAATGAGTTGTTTTTTCCAACAACAATGTATCCATTATTAAAATTTTGTTTTTGACAAATGAAATATACTACAACAATAAACACAAACTCTATTTTGTGATGACTATAGTTTTGAATCTAACGGATGAATATTATAATTTATAGAATATTTTGAAATTGACCAATCTGAAAATGTTACATATTTTAAACACATGTTTTTCCACACCATATATCTATCTTAATTTTTACTTAAAGGTAAAATCTAAAAATACCCTTTTGAAGAGAACAGTTTAAGGATTATGAATATAAATTTTCCATAATTTTTCACGGTGTATTTTTAGAGTTATGGATTTTTCATTTCACTGAATCATAATCTCACCCAAGACTATTATGCAGTGATTGTTTTATAAAATTAAATAAAATTAGATTAAAAAAATTAAAATGAAAACAAATTATATGCAATGAAAGTAGATTCAATTTTGAAATGTTGGTATCAATTCCGAAACTAAATTATGAGTATTTGTAGGAGTCTACTACCTCCAAAGATCAAGTAAGCTTTAGAGAATTTGTAGTTTCCTGCAAACACTCCCATTTTCAGGTTTTCGGCCAAAATATTCTTTCGGCCAAAACCTAGTTTTTAATGGAAACCGTTAAAAATAAACGTTTCGTCTGAAATATTCTTACCACAGGAAAAAAAATCATCCAAAAATATTGTACATGAATTTCAAGGGTACCGTGAAGGCGCCGTGCAATTTGACGTGCAAATTTTTGGCTGAAAAGATTCCTAGCAACATTTTTTTGGCCGAAAAAATGGCACTAGGAATTTTCGAGACCCGATTCTCACAAAAGTGTTACCCGAAAATTGCCAAGTGATGAAATTCCTCAACAAAAATATTCGATCAATGATGGTCAATGGTTAGGGGTCAGAAACATATGGTGAAGTTTTCATTTTGTCAACATAAACCTTTGATCGTCGACGATCGATGGTTGAGGGTCGACAGAATTTGGTGAAGTTTTCATGTCGTCAACAAAAATATCTGATGGACAACAAAAAATGGTTGGGGATCAACGAATTTGTCGATGTGTCGAAGTTCGACCAAGAGACATCTTCGATTGTTGATGGGTGATGGTCGGGGATCGACAATTTTTGGCGAAATGTTGAGGCTCGCTAGGAGAAATCTTCAATCATCGATGGATGATCGAGAATCGAAAAAAATAGTACGATGTTTAGATTATTCTAAGCGAAACTCTCAATGGTCAATGAAGAAAAGGAAGGTGATGGCGTGTCATTCCATGTCAACATCCATGTATCATGTCACGTCATCCCAATTGATTCCTTAAGATGACATGTCATTCCAGGTCATCATCCACGTGTCATGCCACATCAACATAGTTGTCATGTCAATGAAGGGATGGTTAAACATTGATTGTCGGGGTTCAATGAGATTTGTGAAAAATATTAGTTTGTCAAGTAATATGAATGATGGTCTATGAATGATGATCGAACACTGACGAGATTCATTGGCAACTTTGCGTTTTCAAAGAAAATGATCGATGCTCGATGGTCAGTGATCGGACGTCAGGAAGATCGGTGGGAAGGTTTGGTTCATAAAGGAAATCATCGATCCTTTATTGTTGATATAAAGAAGATCAATGGTTCATAATGGTTCCTATTTGAGATCGATGGTGCAGATCACACTTAGGCGAAATTGTTTTAGAGTTTGAAAAAAACAAAAAAAAAAAATTTAGAGACATTTTCGTATTTTGGCCATAAAGAGAGAAAATTAAGTCACATTTATATCAAACTTATGAGTATTTTCTACATATCGGATATCCACAAAAGTGTTACAGAGGGGAATTTCTCAATTCTTCTTGAATTTGTCAGAAAAAACAAAATAGTTATTTTTAAAGATCTGGGTCTAGATCATTGAAAAAGATGATCCAGATTAAGATAAAACTCTTGGAGAGAGTTCCAAAAATAGCCAGACATATAAACCATTAAGGAAATGAATAAATCTTGAGGGGATTGATATGGGGATACTACAACAGACCAAAATCCACTATTCCAGGCCACTTTTTGGGAATTTTTGAGATTCTTGGAGGAAAAGTTCCCTAGATCACAAAACTGGAAAATTTTATTTAATAAACTTTTTATACACTAACTGAGACAAACAACTTTGTTTTAGTGAAATTTTTTCGTAATTTCAAAAATTATGAGATAGTCATTTTTGTTAAAACTTCGAAGTTTGGAAGAATGGGTGAAAATTGACAAAGTTGCAGATTCTAGATTGTTATAGTTTTTTTACTGGAGAATCAAATTAAAAATACAATAATTGATATGAATTTATTGTCATCATTATTATCTATGTCTCTAGTTCCTATCATATTTTCATTTGCAGTTGAAAGAAGTTGACATTTCAATAAAATTACAGTAGTGGAGAAAATGCACAAAAACGATGAAAGTGGATTTTTCAGGAAGCCATAACTTTCAACTCATAGATTGGAATGAGTCATAAGTATAGTCATTGGAAATATGTTTCAAAGGAGAATAAACTTGAATTATTATGATTTGGAGAATATTGATATATTTCTTCATGAATTGAGTGTAAAAATGACGTGTATCAATGTTTGACAAAATTTCTATAATATGCATAATTCTAGCAAAATGGTTTCTTTCACATTTTTCATAATTAGGGAGTATAACCATATAGGTTCAATATAAACATGTGTATTCAACAAATAGATGAAAGAGAGGGATCCTTCAATAATGATAAATAATCCACATGTCAAAATATAAGTGTAGGTAATGCATACACATAATGAAATGGACATCGAAGCATAGGGGAACAAGATACCTTGATAGAGACTGTGAGAAGACTGATAATAGAAATGAAAAGTTATAAATAAGAAAATGAGAGGTTGATGAGATAATAAAATAAGATAAATATTCAAGTGATGCAAATCCTAAATCAATTGCATAGGAAAACAAAGAATGGATCAGACTCAAGGCACAAGGAAGAAGGAAAATATCATGAAATTAAAAATAACTTCAGAAGAAATAGTAATTCATGAAGTGCCAATAGAACTCATAGATATCACTAACCACCTTATTCAACAATGAAAATTTATTCATTTGAAGACTCCATAATAATTACAAAATGTCACATGTTAGACACCAAAGAACACATGAATTGGAAATTTTGCAAGGAGAGTTAAGGAAGATTAATCCACCATCATTTGATGGTGAAAGAGAAAGGGAAGATGATATTGAAGCCTGGTTGTTTGGAACCATGAAGTATTTTTAGTTCACAACTACTCATCCAAACAAGAAGCTATAATTTCCACATACCATTGCATGGAAAGACTGCTATGTGGTGGGGTCAACTGAAGTAGGTTGAGCAAATTAATGAGAGTGTGATCACTTGGAAGCAGTTTAAGATATATTTTCAGAAGGAGTATTTTTCATAGCACTTTTATGACAAGAAGATGCAATAATTATTTGAACTAAGGTTGGGATGCATGACCATGTCATAATATGAGAAGAAGTTATTGGGATTGTTGAAGTATGCAGGATTTATCAAGAAGGAAAAAGTGAAGATACAAAGTTTTTTAAGTGGACTTCCATACTATTATAAGGAAAATATTCAATATGATGAGCCGAGGACTTTGACAAAGACCATCAGGAAGTATAATTACCTGTATGAGAAAGGCAAGGGAAGAGAATCCATTTAGAAATATTGGAAGGAGAAGAAGAAGGAGAAATATGATCAGAGGAGGAAGGGATTGAAAACTCATTTCAAAAGAAACAACCCTAATAAAAAACAACAAGATCAGTGTTTAAAGATGAATCCAAGAAAGAAGATTCCTTTGGGAAAAGAGAAAGACTGCCAATCTAATGTCAGCGGTGCAAATAAAATCACCTATATAAGGAATTCCCCCATAGATGAGATAAAGCGAAGACAATGAACAACATATAAGAGGCTACAATAGTAGAGGACATGGGGAGGATATCTGTAGCCTTAGAGGATCGACAACCATAATACCAATCCAATATGATTGAACTGAAAGGTATGATTTTTAATCAACCTCTTTCTATTTTAATTTATTCAGGAGAAATTTATTAGTACATTGTTCCTGAAATAGTGGATAGATTACATTTGGAGAAAAGTAAGCTATAGAAGTCAAGTTTGGTTCAACTAGCTAGTGGACCCAAAAGAAATATTAATGAGTTGGTCAGAGGTTGTCCAATAAATATGAATGGAGTGAGTACTAATGTGGATATGAATATCATATCGTTGGGACCTTATGATATCCTAATTGGAATGGATTGGTTGGACAAACACCATCATGTCCTAGATTGTCATAACAAGACATTTACATATTTTTATGAAGAAAGAAAAAAGAGCATTGTGAAAGAAATTCCAAGAGCCATTTCTATAAGGGAGATTTCATCCTTATAACTGAAGATATGTTTTAGGAAACGATATCAATTGTATGCAACTCATGTGGAAGAGACAGAAAAGACAAAGGGGCTAAGCCTTGAAGATTTTTCAGTATTGGAAGAGTTTGAAAATGTATTCCAAGAAATACCACGATTTTCACCAAAGAGGGAAATAATTTTTCCTATTGATTTAGTACCATGAGCTTCCCTAGTATCAAAAACAAATTACATAACGAGTACACCTAAATTGAAAGATTACAAATGTAGCTAGAAAATTTGTTGAAGAAAGGGTATATACGTCCAAGTTTTTTACCTTGGGGAGCACCAATACTCTTTTTCAAAAAGAAGGATGGACCATTAAGGTTGTGTACTAGAAAATTGAATAAAGGCATGAGGAATAACAAATACCCTCTACCCAGAATTTATGACCTCTTTGATCAACTAAGAGAAGAAAATATATTTTCAAAGATAGACTTGAGATCAAACTAGTATCAGGTAAGAATCAAGGATTAAGACATCAATAAGACAACCTTTAGAACCAGGTATGGACATTGTGAATTTGTAGTGGTGCCCTTTGGACTGACCATTGCAAAACTGTCTTTATGTGCTTAATGAACGGAATATTAAGAAATTATTTGGATAAGTTTGTCATAGTATTCTTGGATGACATAATTATCTATTCTAAGTCAGAGGAAGAGCATGAAAATCACTTGAGATTGGTATTGCAAGTGTTGATGGAACATCAACTTTATGTTAATCTTATTAAGTGTTCTTTTTACCAAGAACAGATCCATTATTTGGATCACATTATTTTAGAAGAAGGTATAGCAATAGATCCACGAAATATTGAAGCCATTAGAGGATGGCCAACACCTAGGAATATTTTAGAAATCATATCTTTTATGGGATTAGTCGGATACTACAAGAGGTTTATAGCAAGGTTCTCTAAAACTTTTCATCCCATCACTTCTTTGAAAAAGAAGGGAATCAAGTTTGAATGGACAACATAGTGTGAAAAAGACTTTAATTTGTTAAAGGAATTACTTACTAGTGCACCTATTATAAATATTGTTGATCCAAATGAGAATTTTGTGATATGTACATATGCATGCAAGGGAGGACTTGGTTGAATCCTCACTCAAAATGGACATGCCATTGGTTATGAGTCCAAAAATCTTAAAGAACACGAGAGGGATTATGCCACACATCATTCAGAGTTTGTTTCTATAGTTCATGCATTGAATATGTGGAGGAATTATCTCATGGGAAAATATTTGAATTAAGGACAGACCATAATGGTCTCAAATACATTTTTGAACAACTAATTTTGAATGTTAGATAAACAAGATGGCTGGAATTTTTAAGTGAGTATGACCTTGACATCAAGCATATCAATGCGAAAGAAAATAAAGTTGTTGATGCACTCAACAAAAGAGTACATATCAAGCATGCTACAACTATTAGTATGCATCAGTGATATTTAAAGAGAAGAATTTTAGATGTTGTTGTTACAGATCATCATTACCTATAGGTAAAATAAATTTTACATCAAGAAAATTTACAAGATAAAATTAAAGAGTATGCGATTAAGTAATATGGATTACTTATGCATAAGAATAGAATTTATGTTCCTAGTTCTGGAGAAATTTGGAGTTTGGTGTTAAATGAAATGCATAATGTTCCATATGTCGAACATCTTAACTACTAGAAAACAATTGCAACAGTAAGAAGTCAATTATTTTGGCATGGAATGAGTAATGATCTTGTTGATTACATTGGCATATGTATGGAATGTCAGAGAGTAAAAGACGAGAATAGACACCCAACAGGTTTCCTTCAACAATTGCCTATTCCAGAGATGAAATGAGAAGTCTTAACCATTGATTTTATAACTAAGTTTCCCAAGATAGCAAGGCAACATGACTCCATAATGGGAGTTGTGGATAAATTGAGAAATTATTTTCATTTTGTTCCTGTGAAAATGACTCACACAACAACTAATATTGTAGAAAGTCACATGACATAAATTGCTAGGTTGAATGGGATACATAAGGCAATTGTTTTAGATAGAGAGACAAAGTTTTCTTCAAATTTCTAGAGATGATTATTTAAGAGATTTGGTATAAATATGAACTTTAGCACAACATACCATCCACAATAAGATGGACAGACAAAAAGAGTCAACCAAGTAGTTGAGAACATGTTGAGAATGTATTGATGGATAAACCATTTAAGTGGGAAGACTACTTGCATTTGGTTGATTTTTCTATAATAATGGGTATCAATATTCATTGAAGATGAGAACATTTGAATCTTTGTATAGTAGAAAATGAAATACTTCAGTGAGTTGGGGATATGGAAGATCAGATGGTTAAAATTAAGCAGAATTTGAAGGCAACATAAGATAGATACAAAAGTTATGCATATAATAATATGACATCTAGAGAATTTAAAGTGGGAGAGAATGTGTTTTTGAAAGTGAAGCCCAAGAAGAGCTCATTGAAGTTGGGTAGTTGTACAAAGCTAGCAGCCAGATTATGTGGTCCATTTGAGATATTGGACAAAGTAGGGCCAGTTGCATACATGTTTGCATTACCTAATTCCATGAATGTGCATAATGCATTTGATGTCTCTTGAGTCTTTGATAAAAAGGTATGTACATTTTCATAGCCATGTTATTGATTGAAATTTGATTCAGGTAGAGTCATAGGAAGACTTTCAGGTCCAACCAGTGCGCATATTGGAAAGAAAAGTCAAAATGCCTCGGAATCGAGTTATAGAGCTGGTAGAAGTTCAATGGACCTACTATGGTCTTGAATATGCTACTTGGGAACATGAAGATGGAATGTGGGCAGAGTACCCACGACTTTTTGAATAAATTTTGAAATTTTGACTTATATTTTGTATATGCAGTGAGGACAATGCCAAAATAAGGGGGAGGGGAATGTAATACCCCATCTTTGATTCCATATATTAAATAATGTATTTTTTTATTTTATGAAAGGTCTTATTGACCAAACAATTATAAGAGGCCAGAGTGGCTAGGACATAAGATATTTTGATCATTACTAATAATAAAATACATCCTTGGCTGCCAGACAGACAAGGAAAAAAGTTATAGGTGTTAAAATTTTCTTAATGCAAACTAAATGTCTGTTAACTAATTACAGGACCTAGAACTTTCAGTCCTTTACCAGCATTAAATTGCAGCGTAATTTAATCAGAGATTGAATCAATACCTAGATCCATTTGTGCAGGGCTCTGACTACTTTAGACTCTAGAACAGTGAAGTCTCTGCTGCATTTTGAGAACCCTCTGTTCCTCTGCTACGGTTTTCAGAAACCTCTTGAAGAACCCTTTGCACAGAACATAAATGAAGACCCTCTGCATAGAAAAGAAATTGGATTTCTCTCTCTTACCCTGCTGCCATATGCACTTTCAGATCATTAGAGATGTGTATTATGAAGGTTCATTTATGGGCAGAGAGAGGACCAGTTTCCCCAAGACCGTTATTCTCCACCTGTCCATCAGAGTAGGAGATTCGAGACCATTCCTAAAACCATTACCAAGAGCTCCGTAAAAACTGTAACGACTGCCAACACATCCGTCTCTTCATATGGGTCATTAAAAACTAATTTAAGAAATTAGTCTTACATTCTCCCACTTGGCACATATGATAACTTAATGTTAGAGTTTAACATAGTAGACATTAGGTGCGCCATAAGTCATATTCATCTTGGTTTTCAGTTTGGTCATCATAATACTATAATTAAACAACCTAGTAATGTGAGTCGTGATGGTTCCATGTCAATAAGACAACATAGTCCCTTTCATGTACCACAACATCAGTAACTTGTTTAAATTAGTCTATAAACAAGGAGTGATTCCATAAGGTCCAATCAATAATGTCCCTTGTCAGAGACTATTTTTGTCATTATACATTTATTCTCATACATGTACGTACACATTTAGAACAGGATTTATCAAACAGAAACACCTTTATTAAGATCTCAAAGTGTCAAATAAAACAAACAACATTATGTG
>JZKD02S0667572.1:1314852-1329962 GCA_000966675.3 Picea glauca | reverse complement strand
TATGTTTCTCTATATATACTACAGTTGAGTGTATACAATGTTTTTTTAGTAGGGGTGAGATGTTTGTGTAAAGTAATGCATTAAAATAATAATAAAATATTAGAAATTTATGTAGCTTTTCAATTATTTCATAGATCATGAAATATTGATTATGTGTGTGTGTGTGTGTGTGTTTACTGAGTTATATTATATGAGCATTTCTCTAATGTTCTTGAGCATGGAAAAACAATTTTAAAGAAATTGAAGTAATGTCTTACCTTGTCAAGATCCCACATATTAATTGGTCTCAATAGAAGTTAATCATCATTATCATCATCATCACCACACACACATAATAGAGTAGACATANTGAGCATGGAAAAACAATTTTAAAGAAATTGAAGTAATGTCTTACCTTCTCAAGATCCCACATATTAATTGGTCTCAATAGAGGTTAATCATCATTATCATCATCATCACACACACATATAATAGAGCAGACATAAATTATTATTATTTTATTATTATTTTTATCATTATTTTTATGTTTTATTATTATTTTAATATATTATGTTATATAAATATCTCCACCATATACAACCCTCTCAACACAGGAAAAAAGAATGAAAAAGAATATTTTAAATTAATATATTTTTTAACAATTATATAATAAAAATAAATATTTTTATAAATTCTATATTAAATATCTATCAAATCTTTCCATACTCTTATAAGTAAATATTAAAAATATTTACAATATAAAAATTATTATTAAACTACTAATTAGTCTTTATCTAATTAAATAAAAAAATTATCATTTAAATAATAATAATTAAAAAAATTAATCTTAAAATTACCTTAATTAAATTATGATTTTTAAATTTATAATAAAAATAAATATAAATATTATATTGTTATTTATATTATAAAAATATAATATAAATAATATTATATTTATATTTATAAATATTATAAATACAACTAATTTTTTTTTATCAAGTGGACGAAGTTCTTCTTGAGATACCCACTATGCATCCACCATACCAATTCCTCGTGGACTTCCTCTAGTTTTTTTAATGGAATTTTATTTTACCAATTTCCCGCTATCTCCAATTCTTTCATTATAATGTTTTGCAACATTAAACATCGGTGAAATTCCTGTTTCATTAGGTAAATCTAACTGATATGCATTATATATATATATATATATATATATATATTATGTTTTATTATTTTTATGTTTTGCATCATTAAACATTGGTGAAATTCCTATGTCATTAGGTAAATCTAACTTATATTCATTATAAAATAAATAAATAATTTTTTTATGATATGTTTTATTATTTTTTTAGTTTGTTATAAATTATGGTCAAAACTATTTCTTTTCTTAGCTGAGTCATAACTAAGTTTCCTTTAGAAAATGTCATCCTTTTCTTTTTTTAATATACATTCTTTCTTATACATTTTTTCTTAAATGAACCATCACTAAGTCTCCCTTTATAAATGTCTTCATTTCCGTTTTCTAATATACATTGTCTTTGTAATTGTCATTTTTTGCAATTGATTTCTTACATATTCATGTATATATCTTTTACAATTTGAAAAACCTTTACAGCCACACTTTTCACATGCTTGAAAAATTATATCAAGTTATAATATTGTATGGCACTATCATGTTTTATCCACTACCAAACAATCTTAGTAAATTACCAAACAATCTTTATGTTTTCATATACTTAAGGGTAATAAACTAAACTACAATATAGATCCCAATTTCTTTCAGAAAATTTTCCAAAAGTGCTTTAAGAATCTTATATCACTATTTAAAGTCATAATCTTGGTTATCCATACAACTAAACTATTTCTTTAATAAATAAGAAAAAAACATTGATCAGATCACTTATCTTCTTGCCTGCAATAAAGTGTGAGATTTTATCTTCTTGCATGCAATAAAGTGTGAGATTTTTGAAAATATATCCACAAGGACTATGATTAAATCATTACCTCTTTATTTTTTGATAATCCGTAACGACCCTAATTGAATAAATGATTAAAGATTATAAAGTACAATTAATTAAAAGAAAATGATTGTGATTAACTAAGTAATACTCTAACTACAGACCACATTTAATGACCTGAGAATTATAATTTAAAAGATCAATGAAAAATGATAGAAAAATGGTGGTGTATGCAGAGAGGGATAGCCATGGATCTCGAGAAGATAAAACATTAACTCATGATGAAGGACGGGGGACGGAGGGTGGTTGTGCAGTAATTGCGTGGGTCGGCAGGGAGGAATAGGGGACGGGAAGAGGGGGATGTGCGCATCATTCGAGGGGGATGGATGATGCGGGCTGTGTGGGCAGAGAACTATTATCTTTTTCCATGAGCAGAGGTTCTGCACTTTGCTGTGAGCAGCGATTTTCTGTGCACTGTTGTATTGGCTGTGAGCCTGTGATATTTTGTGGACTGTTGGCTTGCTGTGAGCAAGGAACAAAGTGTTCTGGACTTTGACTTTTGATCAGGGAGGCACCGAGTTGCTGGAGGTTTTGGGCACGGAGGGCCAGGATATCCATAGATATCCTGGAGCTAGGTAGTTTTCCTAGTTGGCAGGGAGGACAGTAGTTTTGGGCAGTTATTTTCCTGTTTGTGGCAGGGTTGATCTAGTAGTAGGAAGCAGGAAGGCAGCAACGAGGCACAGAGGCAACATAAATTAGCATCAGAACCAGGTACTTTGTTAAGTTATGTATTTATTTCTTCTGCCATGAAATCAGTATTTATTGATAAATCTAAGTTACTGAAGTTGTTGTTATGAAAAACAATATTATGCTAGGAAGTTATTATTTCAGTTTACTTTATAAAATGTTTATGAAACTTAATGATGTTTAGAAATATATGGGCATTACATAATCCCCCCAAAAAATCCACCATTAAATATTCCCGTGGTACAAGTAAAGGTGTACTACGTAATTTATAATCTCTTGTCATTTCTTCAATGCTTTAATTATAGAATAGAACTCTTGATCATAAACATAGTACTACTTCAATTGTTGGCCCACATGAATCACAATTTAATTGGAAAACTTTGTTGAAATATGGTAAGGTTAATACCAGTTTTGGAATAGACTCTTTATTTAAGTTATCAATATTATTGTATGCAAATATACCCCTAAATTCTTAAATAAACTTGGACTATAGAAACGTGTCAATACATTGATAAGTTTTTAGAAAACTGGAGTGGTTTTAGAATAAAATAAGTTGATTCTATAAAATGTGGGTGAACCATTTAAGAGAAAAAAAGACATAACTTACTAAATTTTTCTCCCCCAAAAAAGATGGAAAATTATCCCATGGGAGAAATTTATCCCTTAAAATTTACCCTGATATAAGGATTAAGCAAATTTTATGACTAATATACAATTAAAAATTTTGATCCTTCATTCCATCTAAATTCTCCACTTTCTAATAAGTTAACACAATGGCATATTCCTATCACTTGTGCTCCCTATAGGTAGTAATATTGTATAGTGAAGTTTGATGTATGGAAATTGTGTGAATAATTGAGTTAGGTGTTTGCTTCAGTGAGTGATTAAGTGGGTCCTCGACACTAAAAATTAAATTAGGTCTGCTCAATTTTCCAATATCCTCGAGGATATCAACATTTATATATTAAGGTGGTTTGAGATTTCCTAGTATTTTTGGGTTAGCATCTGTTAGTTCCATGTTGTCAATATTTTGACAATTTGGAGAATTTGGATTTTGATTGTCATGCTTAACATTCCTTATGTGAGAGTTTGGAATATTTTCCATTCTAATAACAACTCGAAATTAACTATAAGAAAAAAACATTATAAGAAATAATAAATTACTAAAAACATATTAATCAATGGACCAATAATAAAAATTAACTTATAGCTTGTGCACATTGGAAGAGACAAAACCACCACAATGTTTCTCGTTAATTGTTGAATACCACAACATAGAAATGTTTCCAATTAATTGTTGAATACCACACCATAGAAATTAATTTTGGCTACCAAAAATTGGCATACAACATTCTCTTGCTAGAAATCATGTCTACATTTTGCTAACATTATGTTTATGAAATGATAAGAAAATGAGAAATAATGAGATAACGAGTTTTTATATATATTTTTCAACAAAAAGGTAACACATTTTCATAACAAGTACATACTTCAAAATGTGTATGCATATGTTATCAGGTCACCTTGTCATTTGTGTGGCAGAAAACATGCATGTATTTTTGGATTGATATTTCCAAGACTATTTGAAGATTGACATTTATGCATAATTTCTAAAATACAATACATACTCACTATCCTTTTTATAGGTAATCCCTTCTTTTTACATTCTTTAACTCATCAAATATAGATATCACATCCGCGGGATATTGTATTTTGTAAAGTTTGAGTCTTTACCTACTTATCTTCGAGGCACTATTTCACATTATAACATTCTGGCACCACCCTCATTGTCTAGCATATTATTTTTTTGTAAATAAGTAGTAAATATTATATTAAGAGCCTGCTGAGTAGAAAAAAAGTGTCAAAGACATTCATGGACGGGCTGCAGTTACTGGACTGCCCCAACAGAGGGGAAACCAACCCAGCCATCCCCCAATGTACAAGTCTAGAAAGGTCACTGATCCAGTAAAGAGATAAAGTTCAAACTGTCTGTCATTTAAACTATGAGCCTAAGAAAACTTGACAAACAACACTAGATAGCTAGACACCTGGTGCATAGCCTATCCACGCGGCTCGGAGGTCTTCTGTCCATGGTTCTTCTTCGATGAATGTCAGTTGGTCGTCCCAACTCTTTTCCTTTCTTTCACCTCGCCCAGTGTCCTCAGCTTGGCCTCATCGTTCTGCTTCCTCCTGCGTCGCCTCTGCTGGTCGTTGTGATCCTTCCCTTCCTGCACTCGAAACCACCACAGGTGTCTCCCCTGGAGCAAAGACAACCTGGGTCGAGGAAAGCTCTATGTGCATGGTCGAGAGGATATGGAGAAAAGTCGTGGCATTTTCTATTGTAACATGGAGACGATAAATTGAGGTCTGCCACCTCCTTCCTAAGCTCAAAAACTAAATCAAACAAGATGCCCAATCGATCCCTGAAGTGCTCGTTGTCGAGATGGTCCGTGGGGTGGAGGCACGGTCGTTTAGAAGCACTGTGCGCCGGTGGTGCACTACCCAAACTGCTTGAAGGTCCAGGGAAAGACATGGTTGCTATGAATTGCATCCGGGGGTCCTGAGGATGGATCATAATCGAGCTTGACCTTGGTGGAATAGTGGCCATGGAATGAAGAAGCCGAGACTGTGGAGGTGACTGGGCGGCCATGGAGTGAGGGGGCAAAGACTGCGAGGGAGGTGGAGTGGCGGCCATGGACGGGGTTTGAGGATGAGAGGATGAGCAGGTTGACGGTGAGACTGATGGTGAGACTAGGGGTTGACGGGGCTTCTAGGGGGAGCCTCTTTTCGGCCTCCCTCGAAGCCGTTCTTTCATGTGAGCAGGCGGACGGGTCTGGACTAGACTTAACCAGAGACGCAAAGAAACAACAGAGACAACAACTATGTGAACCTGTTTTTGTTTGCGTCGTGAAGGATGGAGCCCTTCAGACTGCAAACAGGCAAAAATAACCACCTCGTCGAGCCAAGCCATAGAACTAGCTGCGGTGGGACGTAGGGTGGCATAAATGTCCATTACCACTGCGATTAACATGATTTGAGAGCAAATTAATTACCTGGGACGACACCAGCCTACAACACGAGCCCATCACGTGGCTGCGCATCGCCGTGGACTGTGTCCGCTCCCATCTGTCGCCACGAGGAATCCACTGACACCCCATCTGGGGCATTGTCTATCATATTTTGGTCTTGCTAAGAAAATGTATTTCCTACTTGCATTTTAGTTTTCCTTACATCCATCGAAGCACAATTATATATATATATATATATATATATATATATATATATATATAGGTTCTTTTGCACTTTGGGCATCCATCCAAACACAACTATAAACATTGTTCGTATATAGAGATTGTGACACTTTTACACTCTTTTGGTTTTGTTATTGTTAATATTTCACCATCCAATATCTATTAGCTTAGCCCTTATAGGGTTTATAAAATACATATCATAGGGAAAACATGGATTATGATCAAACAAAGTATCTAAAGTATAGTTAGATTTCACTCATGGAATTATTTTTTCCTAAGCTTCATCAATATCATTATATTGAATTTATATTAAAAATGATGATTTGTCATCAATGCAAATTATCTTATGGGTAAGTCTCTCATATCCTTTACTCTCATCTTGGAATGTTTTCTCTCATCTCAAAAAGTTCAAGGGTCAATCTCACTAAATTAAGAATGGAGACCAACCATCACAAACCTTGTAATATATATGAAGCATGAATAAAATGAAAGATTCGCATCCTCCTATTTTGTCTATTATAAAATCTATGATATATATTGTTTCATGTTTACATATCTTCACACTTTCATATGGTATATTCATTATGAAGGCTTGAAATCTATTTTCTATAAGTAGAAATATTTCTTAGTTTCAAAAACATTTGTTACATATCCTTAAATTTAGTTGTATTGAGCACTTGATGTCTTATTAATTCATTGTCTAATTTACAGAATCAATGTTGCATGTCCATTATCTGAAACACTAATTCTACATAGAGCATATATTCAATCTGTGATATTATTCACTTCCATACCTTAAATGTTATACAGAGTATTTACAATTTTTATTTTCTTAATATAAATATTTAAATTAACTTACTATCATATATTTATATCTCTTTTTCTTAAAAAATAAAAAAAATATTTATCTATATTTTGATTTACACATTTCTTTTTCTTTATAAAATATAATTTTTTAAAACCTTATTTATAAATATTAAATATAATTAACTCCATCTAATATACTAGATGGCAATTTGTGATATTATAATACCCTTCATATACTAATTTTCAGTTTTATGATATTATAATACCTTCACATGAAAGTGATATTATAATACCTTCACATGAGAAGGGTTATATAAATAAAAAATTTATGCACATATTTGTTTTGAAGAAAAATGTCTTTTTTTCCAATTGTGAAAATAATTCAGTTTTATGATATTATAATACCTCTGCGTGAAAGTGATATTATAAGAAGGGTTATATAAATTAAGAATTATCCACATATTTGATTGGAAGGAAAATATATTTTTCCAATAGTTAAAATAATTTTGAATGGGTGAATTTCTTTTTATAAAAAAATAATATTTAAATAAATATATATTTATTTTTAATATTTTTTAACAGATAAATTAATAAAATTACAAAATACTTT
The DNA here is from genome assembly GCA_000966675.3 of Picea glauca. Taxonomy (NCBI): domain Eukaryota; kingdom Viridiplantae; phylum Streptophyta; class Pinopsida; order Pinales; family Pinaceae; genus Picea; species Picea glauca. The sequence continues at coordinate 1,322,610 of JZKD02S0667572.1, read as the reverse complement.
CATATTTTAATTTAAAATTTATAAAATCTGATTTATAAGAATATGGATCACACCATTGTTTACATTTACATTTTTATGTAGACATTTCAAAAAAGATTAGTTCTCAAAAGTAAATTTACACTATAAAAATATAAAAGTTTATTGATAATTGATTTTACATTTTTATACGATGAAAAGGAGAGTTTGAAGAAAATCACAACTTGAGAGATAGGATTAAAGAGATAGAAGAAAAACTAATTAACAAATTGACCTTCAGTAATCTGGAAAACAAATTGGATATCAAACCCATCAAAGATGAAATGAATAAACTAATCAAGTTGGACTATGAGTGTAATTAAGGAATCTTGAACCTCATAATTTTCTAGAAGGGAATATTCTAGAAGATGAGGTGGCCTCCAATCGGTTTGGATCTCACTCACTTCTCGGATTTAGTGGGATCATCCTAATCCCCTCATCCATCTCTCTTTCACACTATATAAATAGGGATATCTCATGGAAAAGGCTAAGGTTTGCAAGGGCTTGCATATGCATGAAGAGTTCTACTATAAATTATCCTTGAGAGATTTTCTTTAGTTCTCTAAGTCAGATTGTGAATCTTCTTCATCAAAGGCATTGGAGAAAAGGTGTGTGTGTTGGAGAAAAGAGCCAACGAAAGGGGACCTTGCAACATCAAGGAATGGGTTGTATTATCCACTTTCCATTTAATATAGTGCAACAATACATTTATTCCCTATAAAGGTGCATTAACTTTTATTGTATAACTCATTGATCTTATACATAGAATTCATTGTAATATATATATATATATATATATATATATATATTTGTTTTCCTTGTTTGTTGGTTTGTTCGTCTTAAACAGGTTGACCATCCCACAAACTCAAAGAAGGACCTACAAGGACAACAATAGCGAGGATCAAGCATCGTTTAAAAGACATGTCACTTGTACCTCTCTAAACTAGTTTATATGACAATGAGGTCTAAGGTGAAGTGTGTATTATGTCTTGTTTTGTTCTAGCTTCCTATGGAAGTTAGGGAGACATGTTTGTGTCCACACTTACCGATTAGTTCGATAACAACATTATTTGAGTTATACAGAGTATATCATGTGTAAATTATCCTTCATTCAATTGGTTAATGAGAATTCTTCCATTCTTTCTCTCATGCTTCTCTTTTCTCATATTTTGTCTGCAAATTGTGTATGTCATTTGATATCTAGATCTATTCTGTGCATTTTCAACACATTTACATGGTATTAGAGCCGACACACTTCTAGGGAAAAGACACACCAAATTATTTTTGTAGGTATCGGAGATTGAAGACAACGAAAAAATGAAATTTCCAAAAGAATTCATTCTTACACCGTACAATTTATTTGCATGGAAGGAGAAGACGATAATGCATCTTTGAGGCATAGGATTATGCAGGTTAACCATGAACACTGAAACCGAACCAACATCAACCATAGAAAAATCTAAGTATCTAAATCGAATGGATGGAACATTTGGAACTACTTGCAGTCTCATTTCTCATGAACTCCTCTTTCATATATCCTCCTGTAAAACTCCCAATGAAGCTTGGACTACCAAGGGAAGTATTTTTGGCGAATAGGAAAATATGAGCGGACACATGCTTGAGGTGTAATTAATTACATTGGATCCAAAATCATTCGACAATCTCAAAGATTTTGTAACATCCTCCTCGTTAGGACAACAACTCTTTAACAGGTGCAATTTTTATTTTTTTTTGTTTAAGGTGTGTGCGCGCATGTAAAAAGGAAACAAACACACTTGACTCTACATCGCCACCCGATGACTAACAAGACACAACTACGATGATCACAACAAGAAGACATAAGGCACACAACAAGTAACTGCAAGCATCAAACGACCATAGACATAAGGCACACAACAAGTAGTTGCAAGCATTAAATGACATACTATGTTATGTACAGTACGAACACAGATGGAAGAATCCATAGTAGTAGATTTTACTATTTCTGCACAGTAAAGCAGGGCGTTTAATATTAGTTCTCTGCTCCGGAGAGAGAGAATGCCAGATAGGCTCCTGGCCGACTACTCAGGCAGAAACTAGTAATCTCTGTCAAGAGGTCGCAGTGGTGGGAACTCTGCCTTTAAAGAGCCCGAGACTACTAATACGACCTTAGAGGTGTGTCGCAAGAGTGGAAACCCTGACTTTAAAGGGCCCGAGACTCTTGGTATGACAATGGATTCTTTACGCAAAAATAATCACACACACAGAATTATATACAGAGCGGCTAGCTTAATCAAATCGAAGAGTCTGATATCATACAACTGTGAGTTTGGACAATTCCAATTGTAGTACTAACCCTGAAATTAATTAACAATCTCAATACATCCTATATGTTACATATACCATAAAATTACAATAACATTATCTTAACAACTTCACATCTTATGTTATAATAACCTTGCAACCATAACATCAATTACCAATCACATTACTCCTTGTATGCTACCAATGTAATGAAGTTGCAATAACTTTACCATAAAATAAATCAACATTACATTTATATTACCATAACCTTGCCAATGAATTAATAATAAAAAGAAATCATTACCGTAGCATTTAACATGAAGCATTACATTACATGATTCTTCCATTGTGCACAAGTCTCATTCATCAGACAACATGTCATTCAATTCTTAAATAATCATGGGCACAAGAATAAGTAAGTTTAAGCCATCATTAGAAATAACTATATAAAAACTAAATATCTAGATCCACCATCTACTACATAAATCCTCAATGCATAAAAACTAAATCTATGTCAATCATTCACTACATACTAACCACTGATCAAGTAGTGATAACTAAAACCATCGGTATTGCATCCATAATGCCATAAGGTGCCATCTAAAACAACACTAAATATTCATCAATAAGCCAGTCGAAACTTTGCCAAGGTTAACATGTAAGTAACATCAACAAATTTCCACCGACCCCACTAGATATACTCTAGCATGAAAAGGTTTTTTTTTTTACACATCTATCAAATTGTATTTCCGTAATGACAAATAAATTTGCAGTGCCCAATTTAGTTTTCATAATACTATAAATCCTACAATGAACAAGGGAATTCAAATCTAAATTCCACTAACACACAACAATCGTAACGATTTCAACTTGGCTTAGTAGAAATTTGATAGTGGATCTTAAGAAATTAAATATTTAAATAAAACAATGCATTTTTGTTGTGACTACTTATGAAATGATTGAATAATACAAATCCAAATGGTATAATAGTTTGGATGAGACTCATCAAAGTCAACTCCGGATTTTCCAAACTTCATTGACGGTAGATTTTAAATATCATACAAAGATCTAAACTTAAGAATTGACAAAATTGACAGCAAACAATGAATAACAGAAAGCAGGGTCTCTACATTTTAATTAGCAACAAATCATAGCAAATTATGATATCCGACTTTGAAAAAATATAAGGCAATTGATAAGTAAACTTCTGATCTCTAAATTTATAAACAAATTTGGCAACGAACACTTGAATTTTCTGAATTCTGGGTTGTAATTTAAAATGGCAGTGAATGCATAAATTTCTGAATTCTGAGCTGTAAATTGAAATGGCAGCGAATACATAAATTTCCTGAATTCTGAGTTGTAATTTAAAATGGCAGTGAATGCATAAATTTATGAATTCTGAGTTGTAAATTGAAATGGCAGCGAATACATAAATTTCCTGAATTCTGAGTTGTAATTTAAAATGGCAGCCAACAATTAAATTCTAAATTTCTTCTCGGAAAATGAAATTGCTCTTAACAATAAAGTCGATTGCCCATTATGCCAAATTGAATTCTCAGATCTAATTTACAAAAACGAAATGCCCATACATCTATATAAAAACACCCATAGAAGTTTATAAATGCCCACAACAATGTAAAATCGCCCACATCAATATAAAAACGCCCACAGAAACTTAAAAACGCCCACAGTCATATAAAAACGCCCAGGGTAATATAAAAACGCCCACAATGATACAGAAACGCCCATAGTGATACAAAAACGCCCTCTGTAATATTTAAACGCCCACGACAGTATGAAAATGCCCACGGAAATATGAAAATGCTCACGGCAATATGAAAATGCTTAGATTAAAACAAAACACCCACGGCAATATGAAAATGCCCAGATTCAAACAAAACGCCCACGACAATACGAAAATGCTCAGATTGAAACAAAACGCCCACAGCAATATGAAAATGCTCATATTGAAACAAAACGTCCACAACAATATGAAAATGCCCAGATAAAAAAAAAATGCCCACGACAATATGAAAAGGCTCGGATTAAAACAAAACGCCCATAACCATATTTAAAAACGCCCCCATTCAGATATAAACACAACCATAAAATCTCTTTTATCCCAACTGACATGCAACAACGGAGTAAGAAGAAATATTTTATAACTGTAACACAATTTCAATCGTCGAAGAACAAGGCAAGAAAACCAATCAATCCAATGAGAACCCAAGCAGATTGAAGTTAAGTATTTTTCATCTCACAATGCCAATACAAAAATGTTGATAACAAGAAGAGAGAGCCAAGTTCCTAATACCTTCTATCATGCAAAATGAAAAACATATCGTTGCCTTAACTTCCGCCTCGAATGATGATCGTGCGCTCCGTACCACTCTTGCTCCGTGCCGCTCCCCTCGTCGACTGTGAAAACTACACCGGTACCTCCCAACCAATCGCTAGGGGTACTCTACTTCCCCCTTAGATCGTCGAGCCGCAAAGGTGCCACACACAATCCAGATGGTTCGTCTAGCTTCCCAGCTCGCCTCGCAAGGCCGAGCTACCACTCCTATCCAACCTGGAAAATCCCAACTCTCCACAAGTAATCAGTCAAGTCACAATACCGGCAGCGTAACGTTATGCTTACAGTCGATCCCTTTCTTCCTCATCTTCCCTTTATTTTATAGAGTTGTCCCAACCTCCAACTTTCCCTAAATCACATTTTAAGTAAGTTTTAATAAAAATATTCTAAATATTCTCCTTCGCACAAGTGTCGTCCATCCCCCTCTTTCCTCAAATAATTATTTTCTTTAAATTATTAAATTACTCATTTCCCTCACCCACCTAGATTTTCTCCTAAATTTCCTCCTAGGTGTTCCTAGATCCCCTTACATGTTTTAAATAATTTCCCTAAAAATGTAGTTGCTAAATTAGCTCAAATTAGAAGGTTCTTAATTGCAGATTCCTTACCATGTTGACCTCGCTTTTTACCATAAGTTCCCAACTTTCCTTTATTATGTTTCCTCCATTACTTAGTTTCCTAATTCTTATTATTCCCTTCTTTCCCCTTTTTATTAGAGCCAAATGGTAGTTGCGCTATTTACTCTTTTCCCTTTATTATTAATTTAAAATCTTTTTATACTTCCATAAGTTAATAATTTATTTCCTCTTTACAAATTTAAAACCACGGATTTTAATTAAATTATTCATCTCTTCATTTTACCCTCTAAATTTAAGAAGACCAAAACTATTACTTAAGTGGGTTTTAGTTTATATCTTTATTTTTCTATCTATAGAGTCTTTTTCTTAAGGCTAAACAAAATTTTACCCTGAAGAAGTTTTAGACTTAGGTTTAGATTCTGAACTGGGCGAAAATTATTTAGGGAAGTCATTTTAAGAATTTCTTAAGAGGTTAAATGTCTTAGGGCCATCTAGGTTTGTTCCTTCCTCAACATCAATGCGACGTGCCCTTCATGATGCATCACATGCTCCAAGGGTGCCACTCGCCCCAGTTGTTTCTCTTACGTGACGTGCCCTTCAAGATGCACCACATGCTCCAAGGGTTCCACTCGCTAACTTGTGTTTCTTTCGTGCAACGTGCCCTTCAGGATGCACCACATGCTCCAAGGGTGCCACTCGCCAACTTGTGTTTCTTTCATGCGCTGTGCCCTTCAGGATGCACCACGTGCTCCAAGGGTGCCACTCGCTAATTTGACTGATTGGTAGACATCTATAACCCCTAGAGTCAACACTCCTCCAGGTGAACTCGTGGGACACTAAGGGCTCTAAGAAATAAGGCCCTGCCTTATTGCGCACCCCTTAGAATCATCGTGAGCAACTGTCGCAGTCTACCCTCATGGCATCGTGGATCCCCTCGAACTAGGTAATCGCTAACCTACAGTTCGAGCCATGGCAGGAGTGCTAGTAGGCTGTGGCAGGGCTGTTGTCCACACCTCTCCCTCAACCTCTCTGGAAATCGTGTGTGGCCCCTTTACTCCATATGTGAGTCTGTTCGGCAAGCTATCGTTAGCCTGCATCATCAACAATCGTGTCAGAACATGTCAACATCATATCATCAAATCAATGAAATATCACGGTAAATAAATCAACCAAAATAGCACATTCCCTGACTCAATCTAGAGTCCAAGGGGTTCCACCGATGCCTCTACATCCTCAAGGTCCAAAACCCTACACACTCAATAAAACTGAGTCAATAGCACCTGTCTACGTCAAAGCAGTAAAACATCATGTCATCTATCATAACGCATCATAATCAAAGATAAATGTTTTAACATCATAAAAGTCCAGATCACTTGCGAGCAAGTGTCCTCAAAGAATAAGTTTTCTCAGTGTGCCAAAGCGGGACGTTACATACACCCCCTCTTGGTCTAAACTTCATCCCGAAGTTTCTCAGTATAAATGCCGAAATAAAAGTACCACAGTATCATAAGTCTATCTATCAAACAAAAATGGAAACTGTTAGCGCATATCATATGTGTCCTCCCAAGTCGCCAAGTGCAGACTATAACTGTCCCACTGGACCTTGACCTGATCTACCGTTCGACGTCGTAACTGTCGAACGTGATGATCTAAGATGCGGACTGGCTCAGCCGTGAGCGCTCCCTTGTCCGATACCTGCAAGTAACTCATGTCAATCACGTGTGTAGGATCACTAATATAATGTCTCAAAACAGATACATGAAAAACATCGTGCATACACCTCAAAGAATTAGGCAAGGCTAGTCGATAGGCCATAGGCCCCTTTCTCTCCACAATCTCGAAAGGTCCCACGAACCTAGGAGAGAGTTTATCTCCCTTTCCAAACTTGATCGAACTCTTATGCAGTTTAACCCGCAAGAAGACTCGATCTCCGACCTCGTAACTATGGTCGAATCAGTGCGCATCGACATAAATCTTCTGTCGATCCTGTGCTTCTTTAAGCCTTTGTCTTATGGTTTGCATTTGCTCTATCATTTCTTGGATCACTTCTGGTCCCACCAAGACCCTATCCTCAAGTCAATCCCAACTCAAGGACGTCCGACACGGTCACCCATAAAGAAACTCAAAAGGCGCCATCTTAATGGTGCTCTGGTAACTATTGTTGTAAGCGAACTCTACTAGAGGCAAGAATTCCTCCCAATGCTTTTGTTGGTCCATCACGTACATGCGCAACATGTCTTCCAAGGTTAGGTTCGTTTGTTCGGTCTGTCCGTCAGTCTCTGGGTGATATGCAGTACTAAAATTAAGTTGGGTTCCCAAGGCCTCTTGGAAACTCATCCAAAATCGTCCAGTAAACACCAATCCTCCATCGGATATAATCTTCTTAGGCATGCCATGCAGCCTCACAATCTCACTGATGAAAACTCTCGCTATGTCAAGTGCCTGATACATCATACGCACAGGAATAAAGTGAGCACTCTTCGTCAGAGTGTCTACTACTACAAAAATCGAGTCGTGTCTCCT
>JZKD02S0667572.1:1281113-1291674 GCA_000966675.3 Picea glauca | reverse complement strand
AGAAAAACATAAATGATCATATTTCATTGATAATATGACATGTGTTGTACCTTGCTTGACCAACTCGTGGATGTCTTCCTTGTTTTTTAAACAAGTTCTCCTTTGCATCCTCTATCAAGGCCTTCCACTCTTTCTCCGGAACCATGGGAAGGTGCTCATGCTTGAGGTGTAATTGCAATTTCTCCCTATATTGGGCCTTGGTATATTTTAAATTCGCATCAGCTAACTTTGTAACCACTTTCTTGTTGAAAGTGTTGTCGAACAAGTTTACCATGTGGTCTATTAAATCATCTTTCTTTTTGCTATATTGGCCATTCCACCGTGTGCGAATGGTGGGGCCAAACAACTACAATTATTTGTCATGTAAGTTTCTATAGAAAACATTGTTTCCTGCAGAAATGTGTTATCCATTAATTTATCATAATCTCAACAAATGTCCATTTCAATTTCATGAAAAAAATGAAATAATTAATTAACAATTACCTGCAATATTTTTAATCTTGATCAAAACACATGCACGTCATCCACTAGAAAGGTGACATCTAGTGATCTGGTGCTTTTAATTCATTCTTCTCCATGCAGAATAGTTTCCTCTCCATCTATAGTATGTTCCTCTCCGGAGTCATGTGGAGTCCCAGGCTCCGGCTCATCATGCTCTAGCATGTCATGCTGGTCAAAATCAATGCTCTCATCAATGGATTCGAGGGGAACCTTAGGAGGCTCAAAAATCCTCACTTGCACTTTGCTATGTCGACATTTCTTTTTCATTGGACCATCAATGCTACCTATAGCAGTTGCAGAATCGATAAGTTCCCGATGCACATGGTTTAAAAACTCATACAAACAAAAAAATTTACTTTATCAGATCATATAGAAAATATAAAACAAAAAAAATTATATGAAATTGTCATAGCTGATAAAAATATGTGAAGATGCCACTTACCCAAAAATTAGTTATTGTATTTTGAAGCTCTACAATTCTTTCCCTATCCTCCTGTGTCAGGGGTCTTTTTCTAAGAAAACCTAGATATTCTATGTTATCATTCTTCAAAGCCTTCAGTATATTTTTCATTGGGTCAGTGGAATAAGATATTTCATCCTCATCAATATTCTTAGTGGGAGCCTTCCCATGTTGAGCATGCCATAATACATTTATGAATAAAGTTAATGAGATGAACTTTAACATTTGAGAAATTTAGTTATTGTAGTCATAATTTATTACTATATTTAACATTTACCTACTGAGGCACAATGGGTGCCTTTCCACGGTCACCCTGGACAGAAGTTGACAAAATAAATCAATCAACAAAAGTTATGAAATTCACCTGTAACATTTAAAAAATGAAACATTGGAGTAATATCAGAAAAAAATAATGAAATTTCAAAAATTTAGTTGTTGTAGTCATAAGTTGTTACTGTATTTAACATTTACCTATTGAGGCACAACGGGTGCCTTTCCACGGTCACCCTAGATAGATGTAGTGGGTGGTTTTCTACAACGGTCACCCTGGACAGAAGTTGACACAATAAATCAATCAACAAAAGTTACGAAATTCACCTGTAACATTAAAAAAATGAAATATTGAAGTAATATCAGGAAAAAAATAATGAAATATCATAAATTTAGTTGTTGTAGTCATAAGTTGTTACTGAATTTAACATTTACCTACTGAGGCACAACGGGTGCCTTTACACGGTCACCATCGACAGATGTAGCAGGTGATTTTCTGCCATGGTCACCCTGGATAGAAGTTGATACAATAAATCAATCAACAAAAGTTATGAAATTCACCTGTAACATTAAAAAAATGAAATATTGCAGTAATATCAGAAAAAAAATAATGAAATTTCTGAAATTTAGTTGTTGTAGTCATAAGTTGTTACTGTATTTAACATTTAACTGTTGAGGCATAGTGGGTGCCTTTCCATGGTTACCTTGGATAGATGTAGCCTATGATATCTCACGGTCACCCTGGATAGATGTTGACACAATAAATTAATCAACAAGAGTTATGAAAGTAATTGTAACATTAAAAAAATGAAATATTGCAGTAATATCTGAAAATAAATATTGAAAAATGAAATATGTTCAGTAAAAAATTGAAATATTTCAGTGGTAAATTGTAACAATGATTGATCAAGGGTTGAGTTGAATGGTATGTACGATATTTACCCCCATAGCTACACCTCCTCCATCTATTTGATTTAATTTGTAATCGATCAACAATTCTTCTCCTGGAACTATTGTCTTTGTTGCACATACAAATATATGATTTCCTTCACGTCCCTCAAATATGCAATTTGGTTTCTTAGTTGCTTCCACTGGTTATGTACTATTTACAAATCCTACAATGTTTCCATTATCTTTTTGCCTTCCATCAATATACATAGTTTCCCCTTTATTTTGATTGTTATCTACTAGTTGTATATAATTTGTGGTAACTCTGTATCTCCGCATACTTCACGTATATCAAACAAACATCAACCAGTGATTGTATTTGTATAATGGTATGACATACTCTATCAATTAATTTACAGTGCCATGGCCGAACTTTATGCCATCCATGGAAAATAACCCCAATCCATGTAAGTACGAAGGAGAAATGCGATACATCCTCCCACTGATGAAGAAATCTCTGTCCACTTCAGGTAGCTCCTTAGGTGCCCACTGTTACACTAGATATTTATACCTCAAGGGAAACTCAATGACACCTATGCTCTCAGCATCATAATTACATGACCCTCCGTTGGCAATAAAAGATTGCATGCGTATACAAAATCTTTTCCTTACCTTTTCAGATCTAGTTGATCTAGAACCGATAGGTCTAGTAGAACACATCTCGCTTTCAACCTCTCTTAGTATATCATGATCATCACTTGAGGAATATAGAGATACCTATTTGGTGGTACCTACACTCGTTAAAACAAGAAGATAAGTTATCATGCAAATATACGTTTGTGGTACCAGCACAGTTGCGTATAGTTGCATATAGTTGCAATATATTTGCATATAGTTGCATAAGTTGCATTGTTGCATATAGTTTCATAAAGTTGCATATAGTTGCATATAGTTGCATAAGTTTTATATAGTTGCATAAATTGCATTGTTGCATATAGTTGCATAAGTTGCATTGTTGCATAAAGTTGCATATAGTTGCATAGTTGCATATTTTCATATAGTTGCATATGAAATTGTTGGAATATAGTTGCATAAGTTGCATTGTTGCATAAAGTTGCATACAGTTGCATAGTTGCATAGTTTCATATAGTTGGATAAGTTGCATATTTTCATATAGTTGCATATAGTTGCATAGTTGCATATAGTTGCAATAAGTTGTATATAGTTGCATAAGTTGCATTTTTGCATAAAGTTGCATATAGTTGCATATAGTTGCATACGAAATTGTTATATAGTTGCATAAGTTGCATATAGTTGCATAGTTGCATATAGTTGCATAAGTTGCATTGTTGCATAAAGTTGCATAAGTTGCATAAGTTGCATGTTGCATAAAGTTGCATTGTTTGTCTCAAGTTCCTTGGTCATATGCTTGTCTATGGTATATTCTTTGGCCAATGCATTTATTTCCCTCCCTTACCAGTTATGACCTCTCTTGGGCGTTGTGTACTAGTTGGGTCTTTTTTAGTACAACACGTCTCACTTTCAAGCTCTCTTAGTGTATCTTGATCATCACTCAAGGAAGATAGATCCAACAGATACCTATTTGGTGGTACCTACACTCGTTAAAACAAGAAGATAAGTTATCGTACAAATATAAGCTTGTGGTGCCTACACAGTTGCATATAGTTGCATAAGTTGCATTATTGCATAAAGTTGCATATAGTTTCATATAGTTGCATAAGTTGCATATAGTTGCATAAGTTGCATTGTTGCATAAAGTTGCATATAGTTGCATAGTTTCATATATTTGCATATTTCCATATAGTTGCATATAGTAGCATAAGTTGCATATAGTTTCATATAGTTACATAAGTTGCAAGTTGAGAAATCAAGGGATTCCACCAACACTCATTTAAATTTATTTTTAATTGCTTGCCAATACTTCTTTTAGTTTGTTGATATCGAGCTCGCACATGAGGTAGTTTATATCTATCAGGATTTAGGATCAATTTTGTAAGCCTGAATTTGATGTGTAAATATTTATGAAGGTATTGGATCCCTTAATGACTCCTTAGTACTGTTGATGAGTTGAATAAGTTTTGAAATCACCAAGCAACCATGCAGAAAACTCAATGTTGCATAGAATAAGAGTTTAATTTTTTTTATCAGTAATGGATAATTCACATTATAGAATCTCCTTCAATATTTTTGTTGTTATATCTATGAACCATTTTGTTAAGAAACATCTAAGTCGTTGACTTGAAGTACTTGTTGATTTCCCAATCCATCATTTTCCCTCATGATAGATAAATCACTAAGCCAGGAGACCAAAAGTTCTTTAAAAGTTAGTAATTGAACCTTCATCATTGAAGTAAGAAAATAAAGGTGTCAATATTTTGTATATTTGGATAATTTATCCAAGAAAAGGAAGCTTTCTAGGTTGGGAGGCCAGTGAGTCTTCAAACCTAGTGACTAAACCTTCTTGAGCCTTAAGGTATACGATTTACCCTCAAAAAGAAAAATCACTTATTCAGTGAGGTTACTCATTGTCCAAACCAACCAATTGAGGTTATTGACCCTTGCACTCAACAAGTTTCCTCCTTGGGTTAAATCACTCACTTGTCCTTATTTTTCCTTATGACCTCTCTTGGGCCTTGTGCACTAGTTGGGGTCTTATCTAGGTTGAGGAGCCTCCCTTGGGTCCCCAAACTTCCCTAATCCCTTAGGGAACACTTGTCATAACCAAGGGGTAATTTAAAGTCAACATGGGTAGTCATAACTGCAACATTGACTAAAACAACCTAACTCGATAGAAAGTTAGATACAGTTCCTATTGATTCACATTGTATACCATCAAACGCCTGTGAATTGGTCAAGGTGGAATGAGAACAAGAGAACCAAAGTGTTGCTAAATTAACTTAGATATACAAACTATCTCCATGATATAAGGACTCATTTGGAAAATTAGACATAGTTGAATGTTGCTAAGTCTTAGATAACTAGAACATTGATGTTGGGATGTTATAAGGCCAATTGAATCTAAATAATATTGTCTGACATCATTGATCTTGTCAGTGATAGAGATAAACACCTAATTAATTTAAGTTTACTTATAAATTATTCTTATTTTTGTTGCTAATGTAAATATCTAAACATGGTTTTCAACATATCTGGTTCATTGTGATGTCATTGGGATACATAATGGTCATTTATTAAAACTAAACCCACGACTTCATCGTCAAGAATCATGTGGAATGTTCATGTGATTGGGGGATCACCGAATTTGGTAAATGGAGCATCGACTAGGGGATCATGTGTTTCTACCATATGATGATGTAATTTGACATGGTATCTATGGACGATGTTGACAAGTTTTGAGAGGGGTGCATGATCTTCCATCAATTTCACTGCCTTTTTACAAAACTATAAAACCAAATTGATGAAGGCCTCAATTGCATTGTGAATAGTGGTTTCTTAAGGCATAGGTTCTTCTAACTACCTCATACACACATCAAAACTACCTAACCTAGTCTCGATGCCCAAAAGTGCAACATCCATATTTTCAACTATTATATTATTTTTTAACATTAGTAATGTCATTGTAAAGTATGCCACTTTTTGTTTCCAATGTACTTCAATTGGATTATCATTGTTATCACATATAATTTTTTTGGCTTTCGGCAGCTTAGGAGCAAAAATTTCATAGCGTTTAGCTGCTGAAAGTGTAGAGTTTCGGTAGCTTAAATCTCAAGGTTTTGTATGTTGTTAGCTTCCGAAAGTGCAGGTTTTTCAAAGAGTGAATTGTCTGTCATGTGCCAAATTGGATGTGTTACAGCTATCATCACCAGTTAAAGACTATCAAAATCATCTCTAGAGGACACATTGTTTTCTCTTGCTCTGTCATTAGGTTTTTATTTAATTGATTTACTAACCCTAGGTCATGTCATATGATACAAGCCACTTCTCCTTGTCTCAACATTCCTTTCTCCTCAATGCAGTGTTCTGTCAATTGTTAACTAAGGTTGGAGATGTGTTTTCACCCAGACATCAAAGAATAAAGTTGGAAAATGTACAGATGGAAGATTCCATGGGTCCATGCACTCAACATATATCTGTGCCTGACTTAGTGGTCATTTTATCTCCGGCAGTAGATAAGTTATGAGGATCTTGGAAGGATGAGGAAAAATAACAATTACTTATTAAAAATCTTGTGCCATTATTTTTGGCAGCATATGTTAACATGAAAATGAGCTATTAGTTGTCGATTCTCTAGACTTTCGACAACTAAAATGACTATGTTCTGTGCACACTAGCTATCGAAATTGCAGACATTGGTAGAATTGCAGGATCTCGCCCAGATCATCATCAAACACTTCCAGTTCATTATTCACGACTCCTAGTCTATTTTTGGGTTGAATCTTAGTTGTTTCATGCTGAAGGAATGGTTCATTTAGTATTGTAAAATATATTTAATGAAAATCCATCACTAAACCCTAGTTTTCATGGATTTAGTTATATGTTACTAATTTTTTGTTCTAGTCCTCAGACACCTGTTCGTTTTTGGGAATTCTCCTTTTGTAACTTGAATCTGTCTTTAGTAATTTGAGGGGGGCTAAGAAATGTATATTATTGTAGATCTATTGAGCAGAAAAAGAGGGGGGAGACACGAGAGTAGTTTTTTTTGTGGCTGTAGCTTTCATTTTCATCTTAATAAACAGTGCAAAAGTTTTGGTTATCTACAACATATATTAATGTGATGTTTTTTCAGAGTATGTGCCATTGCTTAGTTTCCATACCATTCCATTTGAATTCATTTCCAAATTTCTTCTTGATTTGTAATTTCTTTATGCTATGGAACTCATTCTTAGATGCTCTATTGCATGAGTAGTCATAAATTATTTCTTAGAGCATGAATTGAAAGGAAATCCCCCACCTTCTGAAGCTAATTTAGAAGGTACAAAGTTCCTTTTTAAAGAAAAAGGAGAGAGGGCATCAAATCTAAATGCCAACCAAGATGATAAAGAAGAAATTGTTGCTACAATATATGAGCTTCGAAAGTTTAAAAATCAACTCTTAAAGATGCAAGGGTCTATATTGAAACTTGGCATCCCATAGAAAGATGGGAAGATTGACTTTTCCCAGGACTTATTCACTTTCCAAACATTCCTAAGTGTCTCTGGTCAATTCCAAGTTTAGACATATGCTTGTGCAATTAGTAGTGTGTACACATTTGTTCCAACGTCCTATTCTGAAAATTCTCATACATCAAGGCATATTGCAG
This sequence comes from Picea glauca, assembly GCA_000966675.3. Lineage (NCBI taxonomy): Eukaryota > Viridiplantae > Streptophyta > Pinopsida > Pinales > Pinaceae > Picea > Picea glauca. The sequence continues at coordinate 1,284,274 of JZKD02S0667572.1, read as the reverse complement.
AGTTTTGGATGGTTGAGAATGAAATTGCCTTTGCAGATCTAGAGAATGATATTTAATAGAGGAGGTATTTAAAAAGTGAATAACTGTGTTCAACTATCCAAAAGATATCAAGGCATTTTACATGTTTCTCAATGATGATGGAAATACTGTTGATGTCATGGATGTACTTGTGCCTACGGTTGGGGAATTAATTGGTGAGAGTGGTTGAAGGGTGTTTTCTTCTTTCATATTTGTATTTGGTTATTTCCTCCCTCCAATTGCAAGACATATCCTCGATAATTTATCAGACCTAAGCATTGGGGTCTGCTCCCGATTATGTGTGATGGATACCTCAGCCTAGTAAATCTGGGGGCATTTTCTTCTTTCAATTCATGCTCTAACTTATCAGAGATATGAAGGCCCATAATTCATCCTTTTGTTGGATGCTCTGTCTGAAAAATCCTTTGGAATTATTTTCAACTTATTTATACGAAGTGGCTACTATTGGCTTTATTTTTAACACAGTTACTCACCATTATGTGTTCCCTCGTGTGTACCCTCCATGTGAGATTGAATCAGTGCCCTCCATGTGCCCTCGCAGTGTATCTCCTCCATGTTCCCTCCATGTGCCCTCGACTCAGTGCCCTCCATGTGCCCTCCATGTGCCCTCCCTCTCCCTCGCAATGTATCTCCTCCCTTGCAAATCTCCTCCCTATAAGTGTATGTCCTCCCTCACAGTGTCCTCACACATATCCTCCCTGGCAGTGTATCTCCTCCCTCGCAGACTCTATCCCCTCGGTCATGTGCTTCCCTTGGTTGCGTGCACAATGATCTCCGAGGATGCGTGCAATGGGATCCTTCCTATGCTTTGGATCTTCTCCTCCCTCGCAGACTTACTATCTCCCCTTGGTCATGTGAAAAATGATCTCCTTGGTCACGTGCAATGGGAGGGCTTCTTCCTATGCTTTGGATATCACAATAATGGTTTGAATCTCTTATGAATTTACATTTTTTGGTATTAAAATTATTTTTGAAATTTTTGGTAGACTTAATTATTTTTGAATGTTTCAAGTTTACACAATATTATAAAAAAATATTCTAATTTATTATTCCAAGGTGTCTAGAAGCATCATAGATATTTAACTTTGTAATTATAATTAGAATAACACCATTACATTAAACTCATGAGCACTATTGCATTGAACACACTAACTCCCTAATACATAATAATATGTAGCCACTGTGACCTAGAACACATTACACTCTATAGCCCTTGTGACCCTTGACACAATCACCTCCTAATCCATGACAACCTTGACATAATCAACTTGAAACATTAACCTCTTACACACCTCAATCCCTAACCAATGTGACCCTCGAGATACTATTTCCTTTAAATTGGAATACAATCACCTCCTAACCTATGACTCCCAACTATTATGACCCTTGTCACACTATAATTTCTTACAACCTAACCCTCTAACACATTATAACCCCCAGTCACTATTATCCCAAACAAAATATGACTCTTCACAAATTCACCCATTAACACACCTTGATATTTACTAATATCACCTTGGACACACTATACTCTTTGACCAATATTACCTTTACACAATCATTTCCTAATACTTTTTTCCATGTCACTATGCATGGGAAATACTCGAAGACTTTACCGTCATCTGTGGGTTGTAACAAGGGTAAATCGTTTCATAAGGACATCGAATATTAACATATAACATATAATCAGCTCAAGGACTTGATTTCAAGATCTCTTATTTTCAATTCACAATGCTCAACTACTTGAGCTATCCCATCAAGCTTTTCATCTCATAATACACTATTAACTTTGAACACATTAACCTCTTGACACAATGGGGCTCTTAAGTATTATGAATTTCAACACATTATACCTTCAAGCCCGTGTTCTCTTTCATATAATCAACTTTTGACCACTATAACCCTAAACACATAGTACCCCATAACCTTTAGGACCCTAGACACAAACACCACCTAATTCACTATGACCTGACCCCAAACATTCTAATTCACACTCTTGACAATATTGACCACATTGATCATGTTTGACGATATCGACCATATTTGGTCATCTTGATAATGTTTCATCATGTTTGATTGTTGTTGACCATATTTTCTATTCTTGAATATATCAACTGCATTGACTCACTAACTCTTAATCCTCTAAGCTACTAACCTCCTTATCCACTGACTTTATTAACCCATTAGTGATATTTAACAATCATTGACCATATTTAACACATTATATTTAACAATCATTGACCAGGGTATATCGTTTCACAAGGACATCGAATATTAACATATAAAATACAATCGGCTCAAGGACTTGATTTCAAGATCTTTTATTTTCAATTCACAATGCTCAACCACTTGAGCTAGCCCATCGAGCTTTGTATCTCACAATACATTATGAACTTTGAACACATTAACCTCTTAATACAATGGGGCTCTTAAGTATTATGAATTTGAACACATTATACCTTCAAGCCCTTGTGCTCTTTCATACATTCAAATTTTGACCACTCTAACCCTAAACACATAGTACCCCCTAACCTTTATTACCCTAGACACAAACACCCCTTAATGCACTATCACCCAAAAAATTCTAACCCACTCTCTTGACAATATTGACCACATTGACCATGTTTGACTACATCGACCATATTTGGTCATATTGATAATGTTTCATCATGTTTGATTGTTGTTGACCATATTTTCCATGCTTGAATATATCAACTGCATTGACTAACTAACTCTTAATCCTCTAAGCTACTAACCTCCTTATCCACTGACTTTAGTAAACCATTACCAATATTTAACAATCATTGACCATATTTACCATGGTTAACCTACAAATCCTTGGACCTCATAAATGACTAACCCAACAACTCTTAATATATTAAGTAAGTAATGTTGTCACCTAGTGATCTACTAACATAATCAACCCCTAATGCACTATGACCACAAACATGCTAACTTTTCCCTTTGACACTATGACCTCAAGTATGCTAATCCTTTAATATCATGCGACCCTTAACCCCATGACCATCAACACAATCACCCCCTACTACTCTACATTTCAAAAACACAATAACCATTATAACACCTAACCTTTGTAACCCTATACACAATATACCTCTTCA
>JZKD02S0667572.1:1206038-1216429 GCA_000966675.3 Picea glauca | reverse complement strand
ATAGCTCGTTGGAAAGGTATCGTCGAGGAGATTCATTTTGGGGCCTCAATTATGCCTTCGTCTATCATTGAGAACCTCGATCTCGAAAAACCTTCATTTAGGCCCTCAAAATGGCTCCAAAAGTTAAAACCTGCTAAAAATAGTAAATTGCCAAAATGGCCAGAAAACTGTTTTGAGCCATTTGGAAAAGATGGGTGGCCCCCGATATCCACCTGGATCAATGGAATTCATATAAAATAATAATCTAATTAAAAACTATGGTAAGCTATCATCGACAACCATTAAATCATTTTGACAAATCAAGATAACAACAATTATCAGAAATTCATTTTCTAGGTTTCATTAAAAACTATCAAGGACTGGTCAAATTCAAGTTTAGAATTACATTAAGTTTACGATGAATTTATAAGAACTCACTACACAAATTAAATATTAATACAATTTGAATCTTAGAAAAGAAAAACATAACCGACGATGAAGATGGACCTAGAGATGATCTTCACAACTGACACTCCTTCAGATCTTTCGCTTGCTAATTGTTGAAACTTCACTGGTACCTCCCAACCAACGCTAGGGGTAATATTATTCCCCCTTAGCCACCCAACCCTAAAAGGCCATGCACACAAACAACCAGAAATCCTCTAGCTCCCAGCTTTCCTTGCAAGGTAGAGTCACCACTCTCTCTGAAGCTAGGTATCCCAACTCTCACAAGTAAAACCAGTCAAAAATTCTAGAGCATAACTTTACCCATAACCAATGTCCCCTTTTCACCTCTTTTTCATTTGCTTTATATGATTTTCCTTAATGACACATCCCCCTTGCACAATTAATTCACTTTTTAATTAGATAAATTTGAATTATTTCCCCCTTACACTTGTCACCCTCTCCACAAGTTGCACAAAAAATTCCACATTTTAATTAATTAATGTCAATTTCTCTTACCCTTCCTAAAAGTGCTCCTTAATTCGCTCCTAGTTGTCTCTTTATTCCCCATATTCCCATTTAATGACTAGCGTATTACTAAATATGAGATGAGTTAAAATATGAATCTTCTTTTAGTTAGACTAGTGTTAACTAGACTATAGATACCTTTCTATGGGTACACATTCTTTCATTTTTATTCCTTTCTTATCTTAAATTCCAATTTGGTATTTTCTTGCACATATGTGTATTAAATCAATCTTTAGGTTTAATTCATTTTTCTTAATTTCTTAAATTGATTTACCTCATTCCTATTTTTATTTAGTTAATAATTTAGTTCTAGTCTTCTTACCAACTTAGGCTTAGTTTTTGAATAGGCTTAGACTTGTTTATTTTTCAATAAGCTAGGTTTAAGCATGAAGGTCATTCCATTTTATCATTTTACTTAAACAATGAAGAATTTGTTGCAACAACCAAGATCATAAGAAGAAACACCATGCACAAGTACAAAAGAAGTATCATGGGAAACACTTCTCAACAAGGGAAGAAAACCCCTCCAATCATTTTCTATATTCTTCAAGAGAAAGACCCCCACCACCAAGAAAATCTAGCACACTAAAGGGTTCTGACAAACCCTATAAGACTAGCACCCAAAAGAGGTGTGCACTCTTCCCAAGAAGATGTATTTACTGAAATTTCCAAACACACACAAAACATATGATTCCTCAATGAAGAATTTACCTTTACTTATATTAGACTTGACCTGTCAACAGAAGTGTCTATTGGAACAATAGGGCCGACCTCTCTAATTCACAATATAATTAATAATAACCAGATTAATTATCTTTTACATTAATTATCAATTACTTTAAAGTGGGGCTGACCTCTACCCTTTACATTACAGTTAGGGTTACATGAAGGTCTGAATCTTGAAAAATATAGCAAGGGATATCATACACCCAATAGTGCTCAGCCACTAGAGGCACATCCATAGAGATGTCCATATATCTATCTCACTATATCTCACGGGAGAACAACACTCACTAGTTCTCAACCACTAGGATCACATTTATTTATGTTCATGCACATGCACATCCACTCAATAGATCTTCTTTCTCACTGCATTACACAGGAGATTCATCTTGACTTCATAATCTCAACTCTCTTCTCAGAGGAGGCTAATACATCTTCTTCATCTCTATCTCATAATGGTACACCCAGCTCATGGGAATTCACACGTTCACCTTGTGCTCAACCACATGCACGCCCAAATCAATAGATATCCTTTTTCATTGCATTACACAGGAGAATCACCTAGATTTCATCATCTCAACTCTCTTCTCAGATGAGCCTAATGCATTGTCTTCATCTCAGTCTTATAACGATGCACCCAACTCATGGGAATTCACACATTCACCTTGTGCTCATCCACAAGCATGTCCAAGTCAGCAGATCTCCTTTCTCACCATGTTACATGGGAGAATCATATGGAGTTATTCTCAACTCTCTTTAAGCAGAAGGTCATCACTACGTTCCAACTCTATCTCAGATAGCAACCACACACCCATCTCAGGGGCTCTCTCTCAGGTTGACTCAATCATTCTGTGTCCTGGACAATGTCTCATGCAATTGTAATCATCAACACTCCCTCTTAGATAGGGAGGCATTCTTCATCAAGCCAAGTCTCACACATAATTAATTCAAACTTTGTCTTGGTTGTAGTGATCAACACTCCCTCTCAACTAGAGAGTTATTCTTCACCAAGCCAGTTTTGTGAAGGTGTCTGCAATTTGTTCATGTGTAAGAAGGTACAACATGTGTACTTCTTTCCTTTGCATCATGTCTCTAAAAATCATATGTTATCTTATCATGTTTCGATCTATCATGAAACACAGGTTTCTCAAAGGGATTCACACAACTTTGGTTATAATCATAGAATCCATCTCATGATCAAGTAAATATGTCATAAGTTTATGAAGTTGCATTTCTTCACACACTCAATTATATATACTCTGCTTCTGTGGTATTCAAGGCCACAACAATTTGTTTCCTGTTGCACCAGGAAACAATGACAACCTTCAAAGTAAAACAACAACCAAATGTTCTCTTCCAGTCCACTATACTCTCTGCTCAATCTGTATCGGCATATCCTGCAAACTCAAGTTCACACTGGAGACATATCTAAGGCCATATCCAACTATGGCTCATAGATATCTCAATACATGTTTTGTTGTTGTCCAATGAGTCTATCTCGGTTGACTCATGGAATGACTAAGTCCATTCACTGCATATCTTGAATCAAGTCTGGTGTTAACTGGATACATCAATGATCCAATCCATTGTGGATCGATCTCATCTGAATCATCATAAATATTTTTCTTCAAATCCATCACCATGGATTTTCATTCTGTCATATTGAACTTATTTAATTTTCCCACTGTATATTTTCCTTGATTTAGGAAAATCTCATCAGTCCTATGTCATACTTCTTTTCCCATGAAGTAGTGCATCATACTCATATCCTTCATCTTGAAATAAAAATTCAATGCTTATTTGTATCCAACAACAAGGCTTTTTGAATAAGTCATCAAAATCAAACTCTTGTCACCAACACTGTAATAATATAGGTTTGGATCATAAACACTCTTCCTGAAACCCAAACTCATCAAGAATCTATCTATCTGATATAGTTTTCAACTCATGGATGGTAGTATAGATGGAAGTGCATCAATATTGTTGGATCAAGTGTCTCATCATAGACAACTCCCTCTGTTTGTGACAATCCTCTGGCTATATATATTTCTTTTTATTTTTTGACACTTCCATTAGTTGCATGCTTGATCTTATAGATCCACTTGGAAGTCACCACATACTTACCTTCTGGTCTCTAACCAATATCTTATACATCATTCTTTAAGATATACTGGTATTCTTCTATTATGGCATCTTTCCATGCATGTTCTCATGTTTCTTCTCCAAGACAAGGAGGCTCAGAATCAATGAAGTGGCTCATGACTGAAGGATAGCTCAAAAGCCTCTTTTCCTTTCTCGGGATGTGCCTTGAGAGGCTTGTATGTTTCTCTGCCTCTTGTAGAGTGAGACTAGGTAGGCCTTTTATGCCCTACTGCAATATCTCTGGACATAACAACTGGTGAAAATGGATTAGTTGGAGTAATGTCTATCTCCCTCTGAACTGTTGAAGGGGAAGAATGTATTGCCTCACTGTCAATATCCATCTGAGATTATTTAGATCTTTGAAAGGCTATATCTTCTTCAAGGAAAACATTTCTTCTTGTCTCAATCTATCTCTGACTAGGGATGTCGATATGGAATGCCTTCAAAGATTCATTGTTATCCCATAAATTTATCCTTTCTCCCTGAAGGGTCTAGCTTGGACTTCTTCTCTTTGGGTACATGAAAATACACCAGACAGCCAAATATCCTGAAGTGTTCAATCTCAAGCTTCAATCCAGTGAAGACTTCTTCAGGAGTTATGTTTTTCAAATTCTGATGAGGACTCTTGTTCTGAGCATATACTGTGTTATGCATACTTCTACCCATAAAATCATAGAAGGATTCTAATCATCCATTATTGCATTGGTTGCCTCAATGATGGTTCTATTCTTCCTCTTTCTCAAATATTTCTGACTCCCTATGAAGGATAAACATCTTCCTTTAACCTATCTGGGGCAAGAAAACAAAAAGAACCAACACAAGAATATCTCCTAAGGGATAATAATGAGTACATTTCTAGAATCAAAACAATTTAAGGATTATTGTCACAACTACAACACATACTGGTAATGTAGAGAACTTTAGAAATATAGGTTAGGGGAATGACAATTACAAAAATCAAACCTGGAGTCTACACTTCTAGTGTGTTGTTCCTCTGAATGTAGTGAGATCCCTTTAGATCCATGACTTCAACAAAAAGTTTCCTTCCTCCTACAATTACCCTTATGACAATGATACAAATAATATATATACAAGTGCATATATGAGGGTGTTGATATGATTTCTCCAATGGAACTTGGTTGATCTCTTTCCTCTAATATCTTCATGAAGAAGGTATTCACGGTGTCACCTTTTTTCATCTTGTTATTTTGAAGTTGGCCCTTCAATGTAAGAGCTTGTCTAGATGATTAACTTCGTTGTCTTGTCGTCATCTTCCTTCCATTCATCAATAGTTGTCTTTGGTAAAAAAATTTGTATCATCCACAATAATTTTTACTTTGAAGTATTGTCTTCCAGGAACTTGAATTTTCTTGATCCAGCAAGCTTATCTTCCATCATAGTATAGTTCATCATATTTTTAGATTCTTCACAAACCCTTGTTAACTGGGCTAGAAAACCTGACACCTAGGCTAGGCTAGAAACCTTAGGTTTTGTTGGGCTTATGACTGCCAACAATAATCCTTTAAATTCAAAAGAACAAAGGTAATAATGAAGGCTTATTCAAGGAGTTGTAGAAACCCTAAAAACAAAAATCTGCAAAATTTTTTGAAACCCTAGAAACCATAGGGCCAAATTTTCAAAATGCTCGGCATTTCACTATGATAGTCTCTGGAGGTGGATTAGAGAATTTCATACTCTACTATGCCAAAATTTTCCTGAACATCCAAGTTTTATAGTCTAAAACACCCAAAAGAAGAAGGTCATATAGATTTTTCTGGAAACCCTAGGAGGGTCGTACGGTTCTGCAAAAGAGGAACGATGACTGGTAAAATCTTGTAGCTTGTGCAATGGGTTATTCAAGACCTATGTTATGGTACCATGTTGATTTTATAATAAGATAGGTTTAATCATGAAGTTCATTTCATTTTAGCATTTTACTTAAACCATGAACAATTTGTTGCAACAACCAAGATCATAAGAAGAAACACCATGCAAAAGTACACAAGAAGTATTCTGGGAAACCCTTCTCAACAAGGGAAGAAAACCCAAACAATCCTTTGATATATTATTCAAGAGAAAGACCTCCACCACCAAGAAAACCTATCACACAAAAGGGTGCTCACAAAACCTAGAAGACTAGCACCCAAGAGCGGTGCACACTCTTCCCAAGAAGATGTATTTGCTGAAATTTCCAAAAACACAGAAAAGATATGATTCCTCAATGGATAATTTACCTTTACTTATATTAGACTTGACCTATCAACATAAGTTCCTATCGAAACAACAATGCCGACCTCTCTAACTCACAATATATTTAATAATAACCAAATTAATTATCTTTTACATTAATTATTAATTACTTTAAGGTGGGGCCTACCTCTACCCTTTACATTACAATTAGGGTTACAGGTGGGTCTGAATCTTGAAAAATATAGCAAGGGATCTCATACACCAGATAGTGCTCAACCACTAGGAGCACATCCATAGGGATGTCGATATCTCTATCTCACTGCATCTCAAACGAGAACCACACTCACTAGTGCTCAACCACTAGGATCACATTCACTTTTTCTCATCCAAAGGCATGTCCACTCAACAAATCTTCTTTCCCACTGCATTACACAAGAGATTCATTTGGATTTCATCATATCACCTCTTTGCTCAGAGGAGGCTAATAAATTGTCTTCATCTTTGTCTCATAATGATGCACCAATCTCATGGGAATTCACACGTTCACCTTGTGCTCAGCCACAGGCACATCCAACTCAACATATTTCCTTTTGCAGTGCATTACACATGAGAATCATTTGGAATTAATCATATGAAATCTCTGCTTAGAGGAGGCTAATACATTATCTTCATCTCTGTCTCATAACGATGCACTGAGCTCATGGGAATTCACATGTTCAACTTGTGCTCAGCCACAAGAATGTCCAACTCAACAGATCTCCTTTCTCACTGCATTATAGAGGAGAATCATATGGAGTTCTTCTCAACTCTTTGTATGGAAGAGGTCATCACTACGTTCCAGTTCTATCTCAGATAGGAACCACACACCCATCTTAGGGGATATCTCTTAGGTCGACTCAATTAGTTTTCTTCCTAGAGAATGTCTCATGCAACTGTAATCATCAACAAGACTTTCATTTGGGAATTCACAATTAATAATTTCAATCCTTAATTAATTAATTAAAGCCAACAATGCCTAAATATTTTACAAATTTAAATTATTCGCTCAAGGTTTTCTAGGCCACCTATATTCATTGACTCAAGTTTTATTTCCGCGACGTGCTCTTCAAGATGCACTTTGTTATCCAAGGGTGGAACTCGCCTTTGACAGGTTTTGGTAATTTTCCAACCCCTGGAGTCAACACTCCATTCAAGCGACCTTGTGATAAACTAAGGGATTCCAAGGAATAAGGACCCTACCTTATTCCGCACCCCTTAGAATTATTCATGAGCGATTGTTTTAGTCTTCCCTCATGACATCGTGGGCCTCTAGAAATAGGTAATTGTTAACCTACAATTCGAGCCACGATGAGAGTGCTAGTAGGCTTTGACAGGGACTCTGCCACACCTCTCCCTTAGTATCTGGTCTATGCGCATGGCCCCTTTACTTCTTATGAGATTCAGATTAGCAAGCATTCACCAGCCTGCATCCATCAACGAAGCATTTTCAATGGTCCATATATAAAATCATACTATAATCAATCATATGTCACATGTGCATAAATGAATTACTCAAAACAATACAATCAACTCCCTAACTCAATCCAGAGTCCAAGTAGGTCCATCAATTCCATCAACATTCACAATTCGTCAAGTGTTGTGCACACTCAGGGAAACTCGTCAACAATATATGTCAATAAACATATAAAAATAACACAAAATCATAATCCATCAACACCATCATAAGAATCCATAAGCAAAACAAATAACCATGTACTATAATCAGATCACTTACACAGAAGTGTCCTCAAATAATAAGTCAATAACATATTCTCGCATAGCGGGATGTTACAAATTGCTTGCAAAAAGAAGGTTGTGTGATGTAGGAGCATCGCAAGACAACAATCCAACAAAGAGGAGGACAACTAGAAATGCACCAACATGCATTTTGAAGATATTTTGAATTTGAAAGGATGAAACATTAATGTAATATCTTGACGCAGACCTATCGGCCCTCGGGCCAATATCCTCTCACAGGATCATTCTTTATCTCCCTCGAGCCAAATCAACTCTTTCGATTCCTTGATGGAATCTCAATTCAATCGATCCACAGGTCCTTTCGGAATCTCAATTCAATCGATCCACAGGTCCTTTCGGAATCTCCACTGTACAAGCAGCACTAGGTGCGAGCTCTGCCTTTTTGTGCGACCACAACACTATGACCAAAGCCCAATTCCAAAGGCACTTGTCGCAACTCCCAACTTGCGAGTTTGTGAGTCGAGGCTCCCGACTCTTCCCTTCCAATCTCGCGATACCCAAAATTCCGATACAGTATGGCTCTTCCTCTGTCAGCACCTTCCACATGTAACCATAGGTTAGGGCTTAAATACCAACACCTCTTGCAACTCGCACCTTCGTGAGTTCGTGGGTCAAACTCTCGTGCCCTCTTGTTGCGATCTCTCGAGATGCGAGAAGTCAATGCCCGGTTGAATCCTTCCTTGATGCTTTTCTCTATTCGCAATCTTGCAGGTTGAAGCTTCGAGCCTTCACGCTCTTATCCCGCAAATCCATGAGATGCGAGAAATCAATGGAGCATTGACTCCCTTCTCTAGGCGACGCGTGTCTTCCTATCTATCATGTGGGCCCCACCTTATGGCTCTGCCACGTGTCCACACGAGCCTCCACTCTCGACACTTTGCGACTTCTGATGTCAAAAGTGACTCCTCTCAACCTTCGAACCCTCGAATGTGCAATAGGTGATGGGGTTCCTAATCCAATGGTCCTACCGTGACTTGGATCCAACGACTATCCTCACTCCTCATGATTTCACGACTTCATGACTTGGAGCACCCAATTCTTGGGCTCTCACCCTGTGAACTTCCGAGTTCACGAGACCCGAATCCTGTATCTATTTGGCACTTCGCTGACTCCGTGATTACTTCCACCTTTCCTCCTCAGATGGACATCTACGATTCTCTCGCGACTTCGCCACTTGCGACTTGGAACACCCAAATCCTGGGCTCTCACCTTGTGAACCTCCGAGTTCACGAGATCCCTAGATCTTTGCCACCTGTCCTCTTCAAATGGACGGTCCCTATCTTCTCGCGACTTTTCCACCCATGAAGTTGAAGGACTTCCTTCTCTGAACCCCGATGTCTAAATCCCTGATAGAGAGGATCTCGTGACACATGTCCTCCTTCCAACAAATGACTCAGATTCTCTCGCTATTTCGGGACTTCGCCTTTTGCGACCTCACGAATCTTGATGCAAAGTTTTTAAACCTTCAACTCGTGAATCCACAAAATGAGATTACACGAGTGATCCAATGGCCCTTGTTGGCTTGGATCCCATGGTCCGATTTCTCCCGAGCTTGCACTTGAAGAATGCTCGTCGTAACTCCCCTGCTCCTCTGTAAGATCTGACGGCCCTCGGAACTTCATGAATTCTCCACGGAGAATTCCAATTTTCCAATGCCTCCTTAACAACTCCTGCGAAATGAACAAGTATGCCTTCACAAAACTTGTCCACCAGCGAAACAACATCATTGGGCCTCCTTCCGACACTTCAAGGCACTAGCCCTCTTGAGTTTCTCTTCAAGAACTCTGAAGAATCTATCCCTTCTGATATTTCTCCATAATGCGAGTCTTCAAGAAGACTCCTTCACGCACTCCTTGTGGAAATTCTTCAAATACTTCCAAGTATTTGAACCTCTTCGACTCTGCACACTCCCAATGACAGCAATCCTTCAACAATTTCGCTCAGGTTGTAAATCTGAGACTTCACTCGGCCTGCCCACTCCTTGCACGGCTCCTGTGCTTAACTTGCACTTCTGTGAGAATGAGAATAATGTTATCCCTCCTGAGCTTGCAGAGATGAAATCTGACTTCTGTCAACGCACACCTTGCGGACAATTTCACTGCACTCCTTGTAGGAAAACTCTTTCTCAGACTGAGAAACAATTGAAACTCATTCTTTACTCTCTGAGACTTCGAATGCTTAACGCGAAATCATACATACATGGCATAAAAGAAAATGTATATCAGAAAGAGTAAAACAATCATGAGCATAACATTCAATCATGCATACACAAAAAGTATTTGAACACCATGAGTCTGGATCAAAGCTTCTATATTAATCTCAGAACTTTTGTACATGGGTTCTTCTACACATCTTTCTGCTTCTTCTTCTCTATGCTCTATTGATCATGATAATGTTACAATGATACAAGTGAGGGTATCTATATCTGTTTTCTGTCAGGATCCTAAAACCATGGATGATTTTAGGGGCTAAATTTCGCTCGTGAGCTAATTTTCCATGGTTTTTCCAAAAACAAGATTCGCTATTTTAAAAATGATTCGCCCAAATTCTATAGGATAAAATTATTTTACTTAAAAATCACCAAAATT
>JZKD02S0667572.1:1193812-1205961 GCA_000966675.3 Picea glauca | reverse complement strand
AAACTATATAAAATACTTAGAAATTTGAATATTTTTACAAAAATATCGCCAAACATTTATAGTTGACATATGAAGGATTAGTAAGATTCGCCAAGTTTTCTACATTTTAAAATAATTTTTCATCTTTAAAATCATCCCTGCCTAAAACTGTCTAATCTAAGAATTCAAAGCTACCTACTTACATTTACTAGCATAAATGCCTCTTAGTCCTTTAGATGAGAGTGGGATGCTCAAGGTCTGATTACAATAAACAAGTACTCCCTTTCTTAATTATCTCATTTAAATTTGGCGTATCCATCTTCAAAACATTTCAAACAATTCATCATGTGCCAAAATGCGTTGGTGTTTGTCCTTTGCTCCCTTGTTGTTGGCGATGCTCCTGCATAATATCTAGAAGGGATATGCTTGCATTTATTTTTTGGAGATTGTAACACAGATCTTGAGCGTTCTCTCTCATTTGTTGGTTGGAAGAATTTATTGTAATAAATGTAAAGTAGTTGTAAGGTTTAATTCAATTACATAGCTAGAGGTTGTAGGAGGGAAAAATCTATAAATATCCCTCGTATGTATTGTAATGTATCATTATTCTCAATTGCAAGAATAGAGTTGTAGATAAAGAGAATAGGAGAGCAAAGAAGAACATATATTGTAGAGGTTGTATAAGCAGATAGTTGTTTCTATAGAGACCATGTACTGGAATGCTTGAGTTAATATAAGGATGCTATGACTCAATTTCATGGTGTTGTTATGGATACTGTTTGCATCTATTGAATGGTACATTTACAGTTTTCTTATATACTCTGTTATGCATTTGTTTCAATGATGTGTGTATTTATATAATTCCATGTTTAATGTATGAAGTCTGTAAGACAGAGAGTATGAGTTTCGATTGTTTCTCGTCCTGAGAATTCCTCCAAGGAGTGTAGCGAAGGTCTGGAAGGAGTGCGTTGACAAGTTCTGAGTCTCACCTCAGAAAAGATTAGGATAGATAGTGTTGTTCTCATACCAGTAGAAGTGTGAGTATAGAACATAGTCGTGCAAGGTGTGTGCAGCCGGGTCGAAGTCTTAGACTTTTCCAACCCAATGAGCAGTTGAAGAAATTATGTCGCAAGGAGTGCGTAGAAATTGGAATTTCAGATAATCAGAGATTATCGTGAATGCCGCAAGGAGTGCACACAAGAATCCCTTGGAATCCTTGAGTTTGAAGAAAGAATTAAGCTCAGGAGGGATAGAGACTTTGAAGAGTTCAAAGGGAATACGAGGTTGAACTCACCTCGCAGAAGTCAAGTTCATAAAAGAGGCATTGAGTTATTTGGCCAGGAGCATCGAGAACTTGAACGAACGGTTGGAATTCTCAGAGGGAGAACTATCGATTTGTCATGGACCATTAGATCCAACGGATCAACAGAGAATTTAAGGCCGAGTGTCTATCATCACTCGCAAGCTCAGAAGGAATATTCACCATTATATTTGAATCAACGGGAGTTGTAGATATTGTGATTTTGGATTTCAGAATTTCAGGAGTGGAGTGTGGAGAAAATCGTGATTTGGATGTTTTGAGTTACAAAATCCCGATACGCGAAATTCCAACACAATATGGACCGTCATATTGTCGAAGGTTTAAGACCATAGATCTGGGGAGGAGAAGTCGTGAGTTTAGACTTCGAGGAAAAGGAGAAGAGTCACATCGTGAACTCATGAGTCACAAAATACTGATGCACTTAGAGGTGGACCCCAGGACGTGATTGAGGTCACATGGTTGAGGCATAAAGGATGTTTTAAATATCCGTTATCCCATTTTCGGGGTTTCGAGAGTTAAAGGAGTCAGAGGGACTCACAATGGATATCGTAAAGTTGCAAAACTCAAAACGCCTTTTCAGGTAAAGGTAGTGGTCACATCGATTGGTCACGTGGAGTGGAGGTTTGCGCCCAGTGCTTGCTTGCACATGTGTAACTTCTAAGAAGGACTTGTGGTTATATGTGTTGAATATTCCATCTGGGACTCAAGGAGCCATTTCGGCTCAAAGGAGATTAAGAATGATCCTTAGATCGGGAGGTCATGTAAAACCTATTGAGGTAGGGGTGTTGCGTCAGGTAGTATCAGAGCTTACAATCATTGTTTTATGTAAGCAAGAGAATAATAAGGCAAGTTGTGATTTAAATTCTGGGTGGAACATATTTAAGAAATGTCGCCAAGAAGACGTCAATATAGACCCGTGCCTGATCCAGCCGTGGAAAGGGAAATGAGGGAACTTTGTGCTTGATTGGATTCTATGGAGACAACACAGAGGTGAACACCTGATACTGGATATGTCGGTGAATCCGAAAACGAGAATGAAGCAAGACCCGAAGAAGAAGAAGTTGTATCCAAAGATGTTGCAAAGGAACGTTTATTTAGAGTTCTTACAAGAATAGGGGCCAAAGAAAAAATGTAAATCCCGATATATGAAGGCAACTCAGACGTTTAGGAGATGCTAGATTGGTTTAGAGATCTGGACAAATACTTCGACTATGAGGATATCGAAGAGGATAAGAAAGTAAAACATGTTGTCACTAGATTGAAAGGGCATGCGTCACTGTGGTGGGATGAACTATAGGCTGACAGGTGTTGCAAATGAAAACAACGAATAAAAAGCTAGGATAGGATGGTTGGAAATATGAAATCCAAGTTTATATCCAGATATTATCAAATTAATATGTGTCAAAGAATGCATAATTTGAGACCGAAGGGGATGATAATGAAGGAATACACTGAGGAGTTTTACAGACTCAACATCAGGGAAAGTCATCATGAGAGTGATGATGAAAAGGTCATCAGATAGATGAATGGATTGAGATATTAAATTCATGATGAGATGATCATGGTGACAGTCAAAACTATGGAAGATGCTTATCAAATTGCTTCAAAAGCTGAAGAGAAATTGGCCTGAAAGCAAGGTCAAAGAGGCAGAGGTAGAAGTTAGAGCAGAGGCAAAGAAATTGCCCAGGACAGAGTACAGAATCCCAAGGATGAAGAAATGAATCCTCATAACCACCCAAAAAGGGGGGGAATCTCATAAGGAGGAAAGTATGCTAATAGGAACACTTTTCCTCAAGAAAGAGGAAGAGGAAGAAGCAGAGGAGGTGAAATAAAGTGTTTTGTATGTGGAAATATAGGACAAAAATATTTTGAATGTCCATATAGAAAAAGGGATGGAGGAGGAGAAGCTCACATTTCAGAAGTGAAAAGGAGATATGTTTAGGTAGAATATGCAGAAGGTGGAAGATCCTTAATGATGAGGAAAATTCTCTTGAAGCCAGAAAATGAGATAGAGAATCCAGTCCAAAAGAATAGTTTTTTCATAAATGATTGCAAGACCAAGGATAGGGTATGTAAGGTAGTTGTGGACAATGGAAGTACATATAATCTAGTATCCACAGAAATGGTGGAGAAGCTGGAATTAGAAACAATTGCACATCCGAGCCCATACAAGGTTTCGTGGTTGCGAAAAGGACATTAGGTAACAGTCACTAAAAAATGTTTAGTTGAATTTAATATAGGGGATTACAAAGATGAGATCTTATGTGATGTTATTCCCATGTATGTCTATCATCTTTTGTTGGGGATGCCGTGGAAATATGACAAAAATGTTTTTCATGATGGGAGAAATAACACATATACCTTGGAAAAGAATGGTAGGATGCATATGTTTCTGCAAATTGAAGATAAGAAGGTGAAAGCAGAAACAAGAAATAATATACTTCTCATGAGTGGGAAGGAACTTCTGGATGAAGTCAAGAAAGAAGAAGACATGCAGTTTGTTCTGGTGAGAAAACCTAGAGTCATCTTGACTAGTACTTCGATAGGTGATATACTGGAGGAAATTCAGGAAACGCTTGAGAATTTCGCTAATATAGTGGTAGATGATTTACCTTGTTCATTTCCGCCCATCAAAAGTATAACCATCACATTGACCTTATACCAGGAGTGAGTTTACCAAACAAATAAGCATACAGATTGACGCTACAGGAAAATGAAGAAGTTAAGAGGGAAGTCCAAGACTTGATGGACAAAGGGTTGATCAGAGAAATCTTGAGTCCATGCGATGTGCCAATAGTGTTAAGTACAAATAAGGATGGTGGATGGAGAATGTGTACAGACTCGACAGATATAAACAAAATCACCATCAAGTATAGATTTCCTTTACCAAGGATGGATGACTTGATGGATTGCT
This sequence comes from Picea glauca, assembly GCA_000966675.3. Lineage (NCBI taxonomy): Eukaryota > Viridiplantae > Streptophyta > Pinopsida > Pinales > Pinaceae > Picea > Picea glauca. Next base: position 1,201,747 of record JZKD02S0667572.1, on the reverse strand, counting down.
TGAGTGGAGCAATTTTTTTTTCAAAGATTGATTTGAAAAGTGGATACCATGATATTAGCATGAGGGAAGGTGATGAATGGAAGACATCATTCAAGATGAATGAAGGGTTATATGAATGGATTGTCATGCCATTTGGTTTGACGAATGCGCCAAGTACTTTCATGATATTGATGAATGAAGTCTTGAAAGATTTCATTGGAAAAATTGTAATTGTATATCTTGATGATATACTGATCTTTAGTAAGAATGAGGAAGAACATTTGAGACATTTAGCTCTAGTGATGAGGAGGTTGTAGTAAGAGAAGTTGCTGATAAATATGAATAAATCATCTTTCATGAAGAAAGAACTCATTTATTTGGGTTTTGTGATCTCTTCGAATGAGTTGAAGATGGATCTTGAGAAGGTAAAAGCAATCAAAGAATGGCCATCACCAAGGAGTATCTTTGAAGTTAGAAGCTTCCATGGATTAGCCAGTTTTAACAGGAAGTTCATCAGAAATTTTAGTGGGATTAGTGCATCAATGATGGACACAGTGAAGAAAAGACATAAATCTTTTCAATGGATAGGGGAAGCAAAGAAAAGTTTCAAGTTGTTAAAGGAGAAGATAATTTTGACAACCAGTTATGGTTGGAGACATTTATTGTAATAAATGTAAAGTAGTTGTAAGCTTCAATTCGATTAGATAGCTAGAGGTTGTAGGAGGGAAAACTCTAGAAAAATCCCTTGTATGTATTGTAATGTATCATTATTCTCAATTGCGAGAATAGAGTTGTAGAGAAAGAGAATAGGAGAGAAGAGAAGAACAAAGATTGTAGAAGTTGTATAAGCAGATAGTTGTTTCTATAGAGACCATGTACAATAATTCTTAAGTTAATATAATGATGCTATGAATCAATTTCATGGTGTTGTGATGGATATTGTTTGCATCTATTGAATGGTACGTTTACAGTTTTCTTATATACTCTGTTATGCATTTGTTTCAATGTTGTGTGTATGTATACAATTCCATGTTGAATGAATGAAGTCTGTAAGAGGGAGAGTATGAGTTTCAATTGTTTCGCGGCAATGAGAATTCTTGTAAGGAGTGCAACTAAGGTTTGCAAGGAGTGCATTGAAAAGTTTTGAGTCTTCCCTCAGAAAATCTCATATGAGATAGAGTTGTTCTCATAGTAGTAGAAGTGAAAGTATAGCACAGAGTCAAAGTCTTAGACTTTTCCAACCCGGTGACTGGTTGAAGAAATTATGTCGCAAGGAGTGCGTACAACTAGGAAGTTTAGATAATCAGAGATTATCGTGAATGCCACAAGGAGTGCGTGCAAGAATCCCTTGGAATCCTTCAGTTTTCAGCAAGAATTAATCTCAGGAGGGATAGAGACTTCGAAGAGTTCAAAGGGAAGACGAGGTTGAAGTCACCTCACAGAAATCAAGTTCAGAAAGGAGGCGCCAAGTTATTTGGCCACCAGCATCGAGAACTTGAACGGACAATTGGAATTCTCAGAGGGAGAACTATCGATTCGCTATGGACCGTTGGATCCAGTGGATCAATGAATAAATTAAGGTCGAGTGTCTATCAACACTCACAAGATCAGAAAGAATAGTCATCATTCGATTTGAATCAATGAGATTTGTAGATTTTGTGATTGTAGATTTCAAAATTTTGGGAGTGGAGTGTGGAGAAGATCATGACTTGGAGGTCTTGAGTTATGAAATCCCGATACATGAAATTTTGACATAACCTAGACCGTCATATTGTTGAAGGTTTAAGAGCATAGATATTAGGAGGAGAAGTCGCAAGTTCAGACTTCAGGGAAAAGGGGAATAGTCACATCGTGAACTCACGAGTTGTGAAATCCTTATGCACTCGGAGGTGGACCCCAGGATGTGACTAAGGTAACATGGTTGAGGAATAAAGGAGGGGTTAAATATCCGTTATTTCATTTTCAGGGTTTCAGGATATAAAAGAGTCAAAGAGACTCACAATGGAGATCGCGAAGTCGCGAAACCCGAAATGCCTTTTTGGGTAAAGGTAGTAGTCACATCGGTTGGTCACGTGGAGTGGAGGTTCGTGCTTAGTGCTTTCTCGCATAGGTGTAACTTGCAAGAATGACCTGTGGTTATACGTGTTGAAGATTCTAGTTAGGAATCAAGGAGCCATTTTGGCTCAAGGGAGATTAAGAATGATCCTTAGACCAGGAGGTCATGCAGAACCTGTTGAGGTAGGGGTGATGCATCGTTGTGTCATCCCTACTCTCACTTGTATAGTCATCAATCTTCTACTTTATGTTGATGATATCGTTCTTATGGCAAGGAATCCCTGTGATCTTGAAAACCAACTAAGAATCCTCAAGGATTTTGGCTCCAATATGGGTATGATAGTTAATACTGATAAAACTAAGGTCATGATTATTAAATCCAATAAGATCACTTATGATACCTTCATATATGAAAATAACAAATTGGAGGAAGTAGCTTCATACAAATATCTTGGATATGATATTCACCACAAAATCAACTTGAATTATAACATTTAGAAAATTTTTATTGGGGGATGGAAAGTTTATTATGGGCTTGAAAATAATTGTAAATCAACCAATATTTGGATTTGGGATAAGAATAAACTCCTCTTCAAGACTCTTGTTACACATGTTATTCTTTATGGATGTGAAGTATGGGGCTATAGTATCTCTCGTGAATCCTCGAAAAAGATAGAGAAAATACAAAATAATTTTATAACCTATAATCTCAAAATTGAAGGAAATACGCCCTATCCCATCCTCCTCTTAGAAACAAGTCTCTCCCCCATTGAGAGAACAACTATGACTAGATACCTAATTTATAAGAACAAGTTAAACAACATGGAAGACAAGAGGCTTCCTAAAATTTCTTCAAAATCAAGTCGTAAGCACCATCGACTCAAACGAGGATGGCTTAAAGATGCCCGGTCTTGGCTAAACTATTGAGGAATCATGGAAGACACCATTTTGTAGAATAAATATATTATTAAAAATATCATCAAATCAAAATTTAAGAAGAAAATGTGGTGTGATAAAGAGTTGGAGGAAAAAAGAAAATTAAGGTATTATAAGGATGTAATCAACCATAATCTAGAAGATCAAAATTATCCATCTATTTTGACAAGTGTAAAGAAAAAAATAAGCATTGCTAAGATAAGAACAAATTCTCACGAACTCCATAGTGAAACTGAGCGTTGGTCAATTCCTAAAAGGCCATGGGATGAAAGAGTGTGTCACCTTTGCGACACTAAGAAGGTTGAAGATGAAAAACACTTTATGTTACATTGTCTAACCTATACCCAGATTAGATCTCATTTTCAAAATATTTGTCACTACCAATCTTCCTAACCTCTTAACTCAACAAAACTGTGTTGATCTTGGAAAGCTTTTCTTAATGTTTTTCACGCAGAGAAACAAAATTCTAAAGAATCACAAGTAAGCACTTACCCTCTTAAAGTTTGATAGACCAATTCAGTTTTAGTGGACATCATCATCATCATAGTCATCAAATTCATTTTCTAAATAGTCCAACTTTTTAATTTATAAATGTAATCGACCAATAAAACATGTTTTAAATCTTCAACGTGGTCATCGTCATCATAGTTCATTGATAAATCATTTCATTTTCTAAAATGTCTGCTTTTTAATTTATAATTGTAATCCACGAATGAAGCCTGTTTTGAAAAGTTCAACGTTGAACTTTAAAAGAATTGATCAACAGAGGATTTATCTCAGTAGATGAGGGTGTTCTCGGATAAGAGCGAAAGTTTTTTGGATGAAATTAATTTCAAAGTCAAAATTTACTAGCAGGGGGTGTGCAGAAGACTTATGCTAATAGAACAGGATTCATTTAGGATGGCTTTATAAGTCCACTTCATTCCATTGAATATGTCAAATGAATCCCAAAAATCTGGTCCCCTCCTCTCCGCGTGACTACTTCCTATATATATTTGCATCTAAAAGATTAAGATACAGTCACATTATCGTTATTCCTCTTCTGATATTCACATTTCAAAGTTTTCTCGAGGATAAGAGCGAAAGTTTTCTCGAGGAAATTAATTTCAAAGTCAAAATTTACTAGCCGGGGGTGTGCAGAAGACTTAGGCTAATAGAACAAGATTCATTTAGGATGGCTTTGTAAGTCCACTCCATTCCATTCAATATGTCAAACGAATCCCCAAAATCAATCTGCTCTCTGTTCCCCTCTTCTCCGTGTGACTGCTTCCTATATATATTTGCATCTAAAGATTAAGATGCATTCATAATATTATCGTTATTCCTCTTCTGATATTCATATTGGTGCAGTCAGTAGCTTATTCTGGGACTGTGAAGAGAAGAATTGTATACGTTGCAGCGATATGGTAATATTGAGAATCGCAGCGCGACTGGTAATATTGATTGCCCTGATTATGGTGGTCACGATGGTTAGTGAAGGTTCAGCTAGCAGGCCGCTGAAATTGAAATTCATATTTCAGGGAGATCAAGTGGAAAATAATGAGAATATTGAGATGAAGAGTGGGTTGTTCGAATCGCTTCCAAAGGGTTCCGTACCTCCAACGGGGCCATCTCAGTGTAAAAACTACAGGTCTTCCGGTGGAGGTTCGTGTCCAGTTTAACGAGATTAATAATCCTTGAATCCAATTGTTAAAAGGAGCAACTCCGAGACTTAGAATTAGACAGCATGAATACGATATTATCTAAACATTGGAAAACATACACGGACAAGAAATAAGAGATATACAGTATATAACCAGAAGAGAACGGCTAAGGATGGACGCAACTGATCAAGCTACATGATGAGAAAGCACTAACAGGCCTTGTAATTTAATTATTGTCATTGTCATTTTTAAGGTATTGATTTTGAAAGGAAGTTATCCTAAATGGATCCGAAGAAGCAAATGGTTGTAAGACTCAATTCAATCTAGTTAGGAAAGTAAAGAAGGTGACAAATTATGAAAAACCAATTTTAATGTAAAAGTGAATAAGAGAAAAGAGAAAATTAAATGAAAAGGAAAAAATAATAAAAAAAAAAAAGAGAGAGTGGGGATTAAGAAATGAAAGATTGTGTTTTTTTTGTATACTCGTTACTCTATCTCTTAGTATTTTTTTTTGAATTTTAATTCTCAATGTATCTTTTGGCCAAGGAGAGGAGAAGATGGATAGAAAGCGGTGATAACATTGTAACCAGAAATTATTGAAATGAAAACTTAGAAACTATATAAAATTGGTTTTTCTATTTCGATTTTCAAGATAAACATGGTGTCCATTGTGTCTTGATTTTCTTTGTGATGTCTTCACGATTGTGATGTAGAGTTGTGTGTGTGAAACTATTTCTCCTTATGTATAACTAATTGATGCTATTAGTTCCATTTTTGTTATAATGAGAAATATCAGATAATGATTATGTTAATTTCACTTAGAAACATGGGATGAGAACCATCCAACCCACTCTAAATTGAGAGTTCAAATGTTCTAATGAAAGAGTTCGTGTTATAGTTTCCATTCATTTCCAAGATTTTAAGTGTTGTTCCTCATATATAGAAATTTTCCTATTTGGAATCCATTGGTTGTTATGGGAAAGACATGGGAATTTTCCATCATTATCCAATTGATTAAATATATCCATTCTTCTACAAATTTAAACAATGATATAGTTGTTTGATTGTGCCACACATAAAATTTAGAGGATGTTTTTAGGAGTAGGTGTTCCTAAATGCCATATGTGTTTGTATGAATGTTTACATATATATTTTTGAGGTCGTTGGAGGGATTGGGCGTCCATAGAGGCCATATGTAGTGTATGGATGTAGTATGACTAAGATCTATCATATTTCTTTATTTTTTTCATATTCTAACTATAGTACGACTAAATCCCGATTAATCATAAGCTGGTGGTTTGTTTCAACAATTTGTATATGTTCCTTCTTGACCTTATTAATATCCTCCCTAAGTCCTTAGTTTTCTTGTTGCACATGTAGGTTCGACTCGACTAGTTGTTCAACTCGTTTCTTAATGGAGTCGAGTCAATGGACTTCTTCACTTGATGGTTTTGTGTTTAGTTTTTTTCGTTCCAACTCGATGCAACTTTTCCATATACCATGTTCTATGTATTTTATTACTATCATCCAATCTCCATCCTTCATTTCCTCCTTCCAACTTGAGATTGATACTTTTGCATCATCGTTGTATAGATCTAAAATTTAGTTGTCTGAAATGGTAGTTGGGTTGAAAATCATCTCTATGGGGTGAAAATGCTCCCACATCTCTAAAAGTTGTGAAAGTGGTTATGGAAAAAGTGGTTTCTTTCTTGTGTATTATCTTCTTCTTCTTTGACCCCGATGGTGGTTGAGATGGTTCATGAGTCCTCTCGGGCATTTTAACTGGTTGATATGGGTGGTATTGTTGGTGCATTTGTGCTTGTTCCTTCTATACTTTCTTGTTTTCCTATTGACTACTCTGTTAGAGCGTTCAACTTGTTCTTCGGCCCATGGTCAGTTGGCTTCTGAGTAATTTTTTGAACACTTGAGTTCAATTTTTTTCTATCTTGTGCAGCCAGATGGTTTTGTTGCACCTACTCTATTTGTTACATTTGGTGTTTCTCGGTCGCTACTTGGTTGATCTATTGAGTAACAATTGTTTTAGTCGACCACAATTGTACTGGATCTGTCTACTGGACCGACTGCTTAGGTAGATGATTCTATTCTTATCTTTTTATATTATCTTGGATAGGTTGATCTTATGTCCCATGTATGAATCATGGATTTCTCTAGGGATAATTTTAAGGATGGAAATTTATATTAACATGTAGAAACTCAGGCTAATCTTACTAGTCCTTAATATGGAAAATGTAAAAATTTTGGCGATACTTTTGTAAAAATATTCAAATTTCTAAGGATTTCATATAATTTCTATAAATTGTTTTTTGATTTTTAAGTAAAATAATTTTATTCTATGGAATTTGGGCGAATCTTTTTTTGGGAAAAAACATGGAAAATTAGGCTATTTGTGAAATTTACCTCGTAAAATCATCTATTAATTTCTCCTTGTCCTTCTTGATTCACGTGTTCCTACTCTTCCTGGTCAGTGTAGGTCGACTCGATGGGGTGGGTTGACTATTATTGTTGTTTCCTATTAGCATGATTCAACTATTCATCTTTTGAACTCTCTTGGCCTAGTCTGATAATGTTTCTTCATAAGAGACTTTAAATATGGCCTTCTTTTTATTTCTCTATTGTGTCAGATGATCTTGGTAGGCTCGAAAAGTGGTCATTCCCATGTGAGGTCGATTGGTTGCTACAATTTTCTTTGTCTCTTTGGGAAAATATTGGAGGGTTGGGTCATGTGAGTCATTCTTCTTCAACTAGTTCCAGGAGAATGACTCTAGATAGTATTGGTTTGTTACTAATCCTCCAACCTTTCCTTCTTATGTTTCCTTGTATCTATATTCCTTTTTAGGTCCATGCCTTTGTTTTCATGCTCTATCATGACTCTCTTTGATTTGGGTCATTTCTTTGAATTGTATGTAGGTCCCAAACTTGATTGTAGAATTTTTTGGGTCTTGGTTGACTACGGATGAGTTATTTTTCCCTTTTGTTTGACATGCTTAAGTATTCTCTTGGCAATCTTGTCGAAGTTTTCCTTCAATTCTATATTCTCAAAATCAATGTGTTGTTCTCCCTAAAAGAATCCTTCTTAATCAATGTTGAGTGGTTTTGAAGTTGGTTTGATTGGTTGAGGTTCCTCCATTATTGGTTGTTTCCTTTTTATCGAGGTTCTCCTGATAGGGGAAACCACTAGATTGTCTAATTTATCCAAAAATGAAGTGGTGTAGAGTTCAACCTATTTTTCGTATTCCATCTCTACATCTATTAGAGGCATTATGATTGGTGGATCCTCCTCAAGAATTGTTGTAGGGATTGG
>JZKD02S0667572.1:1156163-1174627 GCA_000966675.3 Picea glauca | reverse complement strand
CAACATTGAATTTTGTACAAAACAAAGCATTGTTTCTTGAAAATCACTCCCTTCCATCTAAGAAGGCAAGGACATTGTGGGTGATTATTGATGTTCAGTCTCAATATCTTCACTGTATCAACATAAATAATGTTCTTCACATTTCCACTATCAATGATAATCTAGACATGGTTTCATGATTCAATCATAGATTGGTGTAAACATTAACCTATCTCTCTTCTTCCTCATTTGGAGTAGTAATACACAATTTTTGAATTGTATTTGCTATTATTTATTATTTAGTTGTGTCAATGGAATTTTTCTATGGCACTATCAAAGGGACACAATTGTTTCTTTCTAGAAAACTTTGAGGATATGGATCAGTGATGATAGCTTTCCATTTATCCATCACCATCTTTGCAACCTACATTCTTCATTGGAATGGGACTTTGTGGTGTGATGTTCACATGACTTTCTTAGATGAGAAGGCTTCCTGGAACTACTAGAGGATTGGAATCTCTACATCTACTAATTTGAGTTCCAATTGAACTTCCCTTTATTTATCTCCTCGTCACCAATAGGCTTTGAGTTAGGAAATTTTCTAACTCATTGGTTTATGTTGTTTTTCTTCCTCTACCAATGTGACTCTTCAAATTCTCCTTTAACTTCATGGTGAAAAAATAAGCATCTTCATGCATATTTGTGGTCAACAAGACAATATTTTTCAGTATATTATATCGATGCAGTGTCACTTTAAACTCTACAATGTAGTTAGGAACCTAGTGGCTTTGCTTCTAGTGCATTTGATACCACTACATATACTCAACATGGCATATGTCAAATAGGCGTTCCCATGGGATGAAAATTTCCCTTCATGCTTTTTTTAGTCCTTCTTACATGGTCATAGTCTCACCCACTTCCTTCCTCTTTTAAGCAAAGGATTACCACCAACAAAGTGGATTTGAGGTGAAGTTGAGGGTAGTAAATGAAAGTTTATTCTCAATAGAAGAACTTTTCATAGAAAACTAGTGCTCCATTTGTTGGATACACTCACCCAAAGTAATTACATCTGTGTCACCTTTAAATAGTGGAATTCCTATACTTACTTTAAACTTAAACAAAACTCCCCCATTGAATGGTGGATCAACTCTAGGTTTCACATTTTGATGATTGCTTCCTACAAGCATTATTATCCTCATAAATTTGAAACAATGGTCATACATGTCGTCTTTATGCCTTCATGTCTCTTATTCTACCATGTTTTTCACATATACCATGGTGGAACAATGCGGATTCACTTCCCCCATTATGTAGTTGAGTCAGTGCATGGAAATGTTGTCAAAGGTAAACAAAGGCAATCACCCTTTAATTTTAAATATGTCAAGCACTTAAAAAATAACATAAGGTATAAATCATCCATAGGATAAAGAAAACATCAGTTCTAAACATTGGTCAAGACACATTGATGATCCACATTGGTCTAGGTGCACCAATGCTTCTATACCAATGTGCACCCAAGTGTAAAAAAACACAAAATACAACAGTTCTCCACTTTGCTTCCAAAAAATTTGTGCTCCATGACCCATGTGCACTAGAGTGCTAATAGCCCCAAAAGACATTAGTGCTTCACTTATGTATTGGTATATTGTTTCTCCTATTTGGTATGGGTGAACCAATGCTCCTATACAGTGTAGGTGCAACAATTCTTTTCTTTAGGTATGGGTGCACTAGTGCTCCTAATACACCAAATCACTGAATAATAATGTCCCTAATGCTCGAGACTAAGAAATGAAGAAATTATATTGATGTCCACAATATACCAACAACACCAAGAAAAGCTACACAAATTTAAGTAAGAACTACAACTTATAGTTTTGTTCTTTTCATCGATTTGGTCACATGTAATTAAGCTTTCCCAAAATGCAACCCTGATTATTACTCGAATACTAGTTCTTTGCTAAATACAATTTCAATTCCCAGTGATCATATTTCCCCCTTCCCACCTATAAATAGGAATACAGAACACTGGAATTTCTATGTACCACTCCCCTCCAAATTATTCCTTATTACCATCTTAATATGTCAGTGCAATATTTTCCACGGAACAGATAGTGGGGCATTTTTCTTCCTACACAAATACAATAAGGTTATTACCCTCCTATGCAGAAATGACTTCATATACCTCTTTGTTTTGAATTTCACATTGTAAAAAAGGGATGCCTGGTTCATTACATAAAGTTTAAGAACTTTGTTATCAAAGGTTGACATGTCCAAAAACTATGCTAACTGGATGAATAGAATGAAAACGTCTTGTATGTTATCGCCATATTCACCTCTAGATCAGAGATAGGTTCTAAAATTTATTTTGGGACTCTAAAGTGGACTGATAGTCACTAAGATCTCTTCTTAAACATAAAACACCATGTCCATGACACAATGAAAATAATGGTAATTCTCTTTGTCATGTGAGACACAATGAAACATGTCATAAGACTTTCAAAATTGCATATATCATGTCACAAGATTTTGGAAGTTCCATCATTAAGAGAGTTGAAATTATCATTAAGTGTATAACAAAATTACATTCAAATATATATACAAGACATAGAAATAGCCTTGTGTATATTATCAGCTATATAATGTACATCTAACTGTCTTACAAAATTATTACATGACATCATGAATTTCTTTTAGTCTTCTTTTTTGCTTTCCAATGCTTAAGCAAATCATCAATGTCCATGTCTTTGTTTACTGGGTGCTCTTTAGCAGATGATGTTGTTTCAGTCCTTTCACGCTGAGTACGTTTGGTCTCATACCCACGATGTGGATTCTTCTATGAGGGGCCATCACCTAAAAAAGTAAAAAATATTGAATTTATATGGCCAATTTGTAAATATCATTGAAGTAGTTCATTACTATTAAAAAAAACTCTGCAATGTAATTATTTACTTGGTCCTCTAGTCGACACCGTTGGAATCGTTGTCGGCCTGTTCACCTGATATTTAGGTCGAGGATGATCATCTATGACATTCTCTGCCATTGAAACATCAAAATTTATAAGTAGAAATTTATTAAGTATATGATTAATATATAGACATTTTATCATCGTGGGCCTCATTCACAGGAACATCTTGGGGCTGCACCTCACTGAGATGGGGATACCGGGGAGCACCATGATCTTCTGGCTGTGTTTCACTATCAACTCTCTATTGTTCATTACTAATGGTAGGGTTGATAGTGCTTCTCCCTTGATTTAAATAAAGTAAGACATTAAATTATGGATGATATCAAACATTTACGTATTTTATAAGTAACGAAAGGTTAATGTGGACTGATTTTTATTTACCTTATCCAACAAATTGGATCTTGGGGTCTACCCCATGATTTTCCTTCGATCAACCACAAATTTATAACTGTACTTGTAACCAAGTTGGAGGTCTTCCTCCGTGGTTCCAGTTCTGAAATCGTCACCCTACATTGCATAAGGGTATGGTTTTTTAATGTTTCTGGCTGCAATTACCTTAAAGTTGTAAGGTGATACAATTAATATTCTTAATATGTTTGGGTACTTACGATTGTTGACTATAACCTCAAGTAGCAGCTCGGGCCTAGCCTGAGTTGGCCATGTCTGGCAATCTTTTCTTTGGTTGCCTTCAAAGTGTCAGGCAACCTATCATCAAAATTTTCAAGTATGTTATATATAACCACACTTTTATTTAGATATAAAGAAACATAAAGCTAGTATTGAATTCAAAAAGTTGTAATTTACCTTGGTGTACCAGTTATTTGTTCTCCTAATTTTCTCAAAATGTTCACTTTTTCATCATCAATGATCACCTTCCACTCTCTCTCTGGAATTGAGGGAGGATGCTCATACCTAGGATTTCTTGCCAATATTCATCTATAAAAATCCCGGGAATATTGTAAATATTCACCGGCTGCATATGTGACCTCTTTTGTATTGAATGTGTCTACACCAAAGAGGCCTTCAAGATAATCCATAAGTTCCTTTTTGAGGTTGGAATTCTGGCAATTCGACCTCATGCGTAAGGTTTCCCCAAAAATAGATAAGGCCTTGCTCTCTACGTGCCTATGAAAACTGTTGTTTCCTACACACAAAAAGATATGATCATTAGTTTAAAATTAATAATCTAGATGATTTCTGTATGAGGAAAACATTAAACAATTAAAATATGAATTAAAACTACCTGAGAGTCTTGATTGTTTTAATGGAAGTCCATTATCGTCGACCAAAAATGTGCACGGAAGGGTCCCTGTGCTTGTCACACATCTAGCTCTAGGAAATGCATCCATATCAACCACATCACTATGATCCTCATCTCTATGACCCTCTCTAGACTCTGATCGAGGTGTGGATTTATGTCGGTGTGTGTCATGGCTCCTATCTAAATGAGATATGGAAGATGGAGAAGTAAATAGTTCTCTGGTAGCTGTATGACCGCCCACATCAGGACTCTGTAGCGTCTTTGTAGTGCCACTACTACCAACCCCGGGTTGAACAGGCTCCAAATATTCCTTTATAAAAAAGAAAATGTTTTTTCGTGAGATAATGTAAAAGTTAAAGAAAAAAGTATCATAATTGAACATATGAGTGCATTAAACAATTTTTTTTTTTTTATGGTTATTACCGTATATGTGTTAAGTTGTGACATAAGGAGCTTGATCCTTTCTTTGACATCCAGAGTTTGTTCTGGACGATCTAACAAGCTAAATAGTTCCTTGTTAGCTTTAATGATTTTTTTTTTAATGAGACCATCGGATCATCAAAAGAATAAAACCCCTCCTCATCGGTGGAATCATGATCCACATGGCCTGCTGACTACATATAATTTCAGCAGAAACAATGTTATTTCAATAAAATTATATAAGCAAATAATAAAAACAACGCAAAATGAAAGTGGAAGTTGATAATCATTTACATGTTCTGCGGTTGGCCCTTTTCCACGATCATCCTTCCACATTATAATATAATTAGAACCCCCAAATATTTAAAAAATTGTTAATGATAACAAAAAAACAATGTTAACGATAATATTTACAACAATGTTAAAGATAATAAAAAAATATAATGCAATAAGTAGAGGTTTCTTAAAGAGGTGTTGCATAAGAACCTGCACACTATTAGTCAATGTGTCTATTCGATTCAAATGGTAATCCACTAATAAATCTTCCCTGGGAGCTATATTTTTTATTGTGCACATGACTACTCGTTTCTCTTCACGTCCCTCAAATATGCAATTCGGTTGTTTGTTTGTTGTCCTGGGTCGTGTGTTGTTTATAAACCCTGCGATATTGTCGGAAGATTTAGTCCTTTATCAATATAGATAGTTTCTCCCTTATTTTTATCCTTGTTTATTAGTTTTATATAATTTGCAACGAGTTCATATCTCCGCATACTTTGCATGTACCGGACCAACCGCATCCAATCATTATAATTGTAACACAGTTCAACATAGTCCATCAATTCAGTGACTGTATTGTATTTTACAATTATTCCATCCATGGAAAATAACCCCAATCCATGCAGGGAGGATGGTGCAATGCGATATGTCCTATTGTTGACAACGAAGTCAACATCTATAAGAGGTAGTTCCTTACGTACCCATTGATTCACCAGATGCTTATACCTGAGTGGAACATCTATGTCTCCTATTCTCTCATCATCATAAGAGCATGATCCTCTTTTGGCAAGAAACAATTTCAAGCATCTACAAAATTTTATTCTGACTTTTTCATCTCTGGTCCTTGTTTTCTTATCATATCTACTAGATGCAGTCACATTTCTGGCCTCTATTTGTCCTAAGATTTCCTCACTCGATGAAGAAATATATAATAGGTACCTATTTGGTTGTACCTTTAGTTTCATGTGCACGTGTTGTTAGTTAGTAGTCCATCATCATATTCACAGTTCTAAATAAAAATTTTATATCAGATCCATAGGAATTGAGCAGATTTGTCATTTCAAATATTTCCAATGCAATAACTTTCTTAGAAACATGGTACCTAGACTTAATCCTAATGCATAATATTATAGGTTGGGATGCCTTGGTGGGCCTGGGGTTCCATGGCTTAAGTTTGTTAGACACTTGACACTTGCTAGAAGCATATTGCATCAGATTTTTTCCTGCATGAGGAATACAACCACATCCACTCTCATGTTTCTCCATGGTAGGATGCATCAAGTCCACAAAGGTACGAATAGTCTATGATAGTTGGATATGATGTGGACTAATGATTAAATGTATCGTGTACTAACAAGAGCCATGTCTCGTGTACTAACACCTCCCATATAAGAAGATCCATGTCTCGTGTACTAACACCTCCCATATAAGAAGAGCCATGTCTCGTGTACTAACACCTCTCATATAAGAAGAGATATACATAATATTTTAGGTTTGGATGCCTTGGTGGGCCTAGGATTCCATGGCTTCAGTTCATTACACACTTGACACTTGCTAGAAGCATATTGCATCAGGTTTTTGCCTACATGAGGAATACAACAACATCCACTCTCATTTTTCTCCATGGTAGGGAGCTCAAAAATGTTGCATGGAATAACATACCAAACTATATTTCATGGATTAACACTTCTTTATATAAGGATTATAAGAAGAGAATTCTCATTCCATAAGACAATTAGTTAGAACACTAGGGCCTACAAAATCCTAAACATGCAATACATGAAGCTAATGTTGTGATAGAGTATAGGTTTCCTCAAGCCTAATTCACGACACATCATCCATTTGTTCTTGTCTCTAAACATTGTGATATGGTTTCCCTAACCTAGCCATACAATCATGAGCAATGGGTGAGTGAGATCCCATTTTAAAATGCAAAAGATTGTGATGAGGTTTGATTTAGGTTGAAATATCTAGACTTCTGGTCCTCTATGGTATTATATTAGATTACCAAATGGAGGTAATTAGAATATAGTTGGCTGAAGCTGAAAGGGTGAGAAAATAAGAACAAGAAGACTTGAAGAAGATAGGTTAAAAGAAGAGGTAGAGCTAAGAGCAAGGGTCAAATTACCAAATGGAGGTAATTAGGAAATAGTTGGTTGAGGCTAAAAGGGTGAGGAAAGAAGAACACAGAGAGCAAAGAAGAGTTGAAGAGGCTAGGTTAAAATAATAGGTAGAGATAAGAGAAAGGGTAGAACAAAAGAAAAGGTAGAAGTAGGAAGAATAAGTAAGGAAAAATACATAAAAGGAAATAAGAATATGATGCAGGAGCATTGTACGCAGCCAGCCAAGTGAGCATAAAGGCGGAAGTCAGCTGGAAAAGCACCAGTGCACATTTTTGAAATGTTTTGAAAAATTAATAAAGCAGATATTAATGTGATAGCTGGGGGAAAGCGTACTTACATTTATGTCAAGATATTGTAAACAGAGCTTGAGCATTTCTCTCGTCTGTAGAATGTAGAGGCATTTATTCATAATGAATGAAAGTAGGTAGATTTGAATTCATAGATTAGAGAGTTTAGAGGCATAGGAGGGAAAATGGATATAGACACCCTCACCATTGTATCAATGTAACAATAGATCATTATTCAGAATTCATAAGATGGAGGGATGTAGTAGAGAGTTGTAGAGAAGAACCCATGTATAGGAGCACTTGCGTTAATATATGAAGCTTTGACTCAACTTTCATGGTGTTATGATGCTTACTGTTTACATTTGTTGAATGCTATGTTTACAATTTCTTTGTTTCTCTGTATGAATTTGTTTCAATGTTGTGTTATGAGTATGATTTCATGGTGAATGTATGAAGTCTGAGAGAGGAGAAGAATGAGTTTCAATTGTTTCTGACGCCATCTCTGCCCTCGACGGCACGGCCGCTTCCACCAGGACCTTCTCTCAACTTAGGCCCGAAGAGTTACAAGCTCTTCCAACTCCCCTCTAGAGTTACCCACAGTAAACCCCTTTGGCGAACTCCCCTTCGGAACTCGGGAGATCGCGATTCGGGGATTCGTGGTTCACGCGAACACGATTCACCTACAGCTCCAACCCCCGAACCCCGATAGTCAACAGTCAATGCTTTCGCGCATCAGGGATTTCTCTATCGGGAAATTGGCAATGGTAATGCTACAGTTCACTTACACTGCAAAACGTCGAACCTCGAACTCCAATGACACCTGTCTCCCACTAGTACCTGGGGTCCCACACTGCCACGTCGCTCCTCCACTCGTGCGATCGGGAATCGCGGGATCGCGATTTCAACTGTCACGAATCCTTTGCATTGGGGATCCCCGAATGTTGAAACCTCGATTCTCCGGATTCGTGACACCTGTCCCTCCGACAATCGATGGCTCCCACAGAATTGGGAAATCTCTACTTGCGATTTCGACGTGCATGCAACTCTTGCGCTCGCCAACCCCGATATGCCGATATGCGATGGCAAGAGGGTTCTACTTGCGCTGGAAGGTTAACTCTTCCCCAGAAGTTCAAGTCGTTGATTTTCTTCCTCCTGAAGAGTCCTCTTGCTCTGAAGCTTCTCCTGTTCGGGGCTTCTCTTGGGTCTATTCCACAATACTTGTAAGGAACTCTCCCTCCTGAGCTTTCACCATCTTTCCACTCAGAACCACTCTGATTTCAATTCTTCCATAAAATCACATACGCAGCATATGAACGAACTATGTAGCAAGAATCAAAGATGCAAAGGCATAATGCCAACATCACACAGAGAATAAACACCTCCATGGAATTTAATTAAGGCTTTCCTAGTCTCCTCTTCCGAGGCCTGCCTATGGTTCGAATAACTCAACCCAACTTCTGGGCAAACAAAAATGAGAGTTTAACTGCCCAGCCTCCTCAATGCACTCTATGCGGAGGAATTCCACTGCACTCTATGTAGGAATCTCCTGGCTTAGACAAAGAAACGATTGAAACTCATTATCTCATTCCCTCAGATTTCGAACCTGCCATGCAATCACATATGCAGCATATAGACAATAGGCAAAACAAGAAGCAAATAGGCAACAACATAATATCAACAACACACAGAGAATAATCACAGACATGGAATTGAATCAAAGCTTTCTTCTATTAATTCAATCTGTACATGGGTGTTCTTCACAAGTTCTCTGCTTGCTCTTCCTTGCTGTATGAATGAGAAGGATCCTACAATGATACAGAGGGTGCCTATATTCCGTTTTCCCTCTCTAAAGTAAAACTGTCTAATCTACAGTTAATTCCTATCTAACAGCATTAAAACTATTAAATGCCTTCCTATATATAATATAATATAAGTGTGCCCGGATTTGAATGCCTTCATTTAAATGGAATCGCAAAAACTTTCCAAAGTATTTCAAAAATATATGTGTTGGCGTTGTCCAGCTGTATGTTCTTTACTCCACGCGTTGGCTCAATTGATGACTTGTGGATGCTCCTGCATCATACTCCTCGGCTCAAAAGGTTTTCATGGGCTCCTGTCCATGAGCTCCCGCACGGTGTGCCCATGCTTCTGAATCACTGCCTCTATTTCCCAGCTGGCATCCTCCACTCGGTGATTTTTCCATTTCACCAGGTACTCAAAATATTGCTTTCTCCTGGTCTTCCTTCCAACTCTTTTATCCAGTATGCACTCCATCTCAGGCTTCTGTGCAACTGGTAATTGCTTCTGCCACTGGATCACTGGTGGTTCATCAGTCCCATATCCTTCATCCTCGATCCTATAGGGGTATAAATCCGAAATATTGAAAATCGAAGATATCCCGATGCCCTCTGGCAACTCAAGCTCATACGCATTCTTCCCGAATTTCTTCAGGACTCTACATGGCCCAATTTTCTTCATCTTGAGCTTGTTATACGTTCCCTTTGGGAACCTTTCTTTCCTCAGGTGCGCCAGAACCATGTCCCCAACTTCAAACTGAAGATGCCTCTTTTTTTGATCAACTCTGCGCTTATATTCCTGATTCGCCTTCTCCAGTCGCTGCTTCACCTGCATGTGGAGTTCTTGCATTGCCTCAGCGAATTCCTCAGCTCTCGCGCTGCTAGTTTCAGCCTATTCTGACTCCTTGAGCTCAGATACTCCTCTCGGTTGTGTCCCATACAAAATTTGAAATGGGCTCTTACCTGTACTCCGATTCACAGAATCGTTGTACGCAAACTCTGCCTGTGGTAGGATCTGATCCCAATCGTTGTGATGCTCAGTCACTAGGCTTCTCAACAGATCCCCCAAGCTTCTGTTGACTACTTCGGTCTACCCATCTATCTGCAGATGGTAAGAAGAACTGAATGCCAAGTCAGTCCCTAGCTTCTTCCATAGCGTCCTCCAAAAGTGACCTATGAACTTGGTATCCCGATCCGAGACTATACTTCTCGACAATCCATGCAATCTGACAATTTCTTTGAAAAACAAGTTTGCGATGTGGGTTGCATCGCTGGTCTTATGACACGGAATGAAATGTGCCATCTTTGAGAACCTATCCACCACTACAAAAATGGAATCAAATCCTCGCTGTGTTCTCGGTAAACCCAACACAAATTCCATGCTAATGGCTTCCCATGGCCTCTTGGGTATAGGCAACGACTGATAGAACCTTGTGTTCTTCTTTCTGCCCTTCGCATGTTGACATATTCGGCACCTGTCAACAAATTGATTTACATCAGCGCGCATGCCAGGCCAATAATAAGATTCTCTCAGCTTGGCGAATGTCTTGTCATGTCCAAAATGACCTGCTAAGCCTCCACTGTGCTTTTCCTTCACGAAATTCTCCCTCATAGAGCAATCTGGAATGCACAATTGATTGCCTTTGAACAACAATCCATCCTGGATCAGGTAGTCAATCCACAGACTCCTATCCCTGAGAAATAGGTTCTCGGTTGCCTCGTATCACCAAAGTCTGCGTCACCTGCATACATATCTTTCAGATTCTCAAAACCCAAAGTCTTGACCCGGAATTCCTGCAGCAATAAACATTTTCTGCTCAAGGCGTCAGCTACCTTGTTGGAAGTCCCTGAAATGTGCTTTATCACAAATGTAAAATTATGCATGTATTCTACCCACTTTGCATGCTTCTGATTCAGCTTCTCTTGCTGACTCACGAACCGTAACGCATGATTATCACTGTACAGGACAAATTCCTTGGGTATGAGATAATGTCTCCACTTTTTCAATGCCTGTATAATGGCATAGAACTCCTTATCGTATGTGGAATATTTCAGCTTCACATCATCCAGCTTCTTGCTGTAATATGCAACAGGTCTGTCATCTTGACTCAAAACCCCTCCAACAACATATCCACTGGCGTCACATTTCACTTGAAATGTTTTCCGAAAGTCAGGAAACACCAACACCGGTTGCTCAGTTATCTTTTGCTTCAACAAATTGAAGCTCCTTTCAGCCTCTGGTGTCCAATGGAAAACCTTATGCCGCTTCTTCACAGTGTCCATCATTGCGGCACTGATTCCACTAAAATTCCGAATGAATTTTCTATAGAAGCTTTCCAAACCATGAAATCTCCTTACCTCAAAAACATTCCTTGGCGATGGCCAATTCCTGATTACTTCAACCTTCTCAGGATCCATCTTCAATTCATTAGCCGAAATAACGAAACCTAGATATATGAGTTCTATCTGCATGAAGGAACACTTCTTCAAATTGATCAACAGCTTCTCTTGTTGTAGCCTTTTCATCACTATGGCTAAATGCCTTAAGTGTTCGGCCCTTGTCTTGCTGAAAATCAATATGTCGTCCAGGTACACGACCACAAATTTGCCAATGAATTCCCTCAGGACTTCATTCATCAGCCTCATAAAAGTGCTAGGCGCGTTTGTCAACCCAAACGGCATGACCAACCACTCGTACAAAACTTCGTTTGTCTTGAATGCTGTCTTCCACTCATCTCCCACTCTCATCCGGATCTGATGATATCCACTCTTGAGATCTATCTTGGAAAAGTAATTTGCCCCACTTAGGCAATCCATCAGATCATCCATTCTCGGTAGTGGAAATCTGTACCTGATGGTAATTTTATTTATCGCCCTGGAGTCTGTACACATCCTCCAGCCTCCATCCTTCTTCGGACTCAGCACTGTTGGAACAACACACGGACTGAGACTCTCTCTGACCAGTCCTTTATCCTGCAGATCCTGTACCTGCCTTTTGACTTCCTCATTCTCTTGAGGTGTCAACCTGTATGTTGCCTTGTTCGGCAAGCTTGCTCCGGGTATGAGGTCAATGTGGTGACTCACACTCCTCACTGGTGGCAATGAACGAGGTAGTTCGTCCACAATGATATCAGCGAACTCTCCAAGCAGTTCCTGAATCTCTTCTGAAAAGTCGTCCACTCTTGTGCTTGTCAGGACAATTCTTGGCTTCCTGACAATAAAGAATTGTGGATCTTCATTCTTCTCCAGCTCTGTGAGAAGTTCTTTCCCACTCATGAGAAGTATCGTGCTGGTTTCTTCCGACTCCACCTTCTTATCCTTCCCCGGAAGAAATGTATGTGTTCTTCCATCCTTCTCCAAGGTATATGTGTTCATCCTCCCATCATGAACAACATTTCTATCATATTGCCATGGTCTACCCAATAAAACATGACAGACATCCATGGGAATGACATCACACAAGATCTCATCCTTATATTCACCCATTTTAAATTGGACCAAGCATTGTTTTGTAACACATACCTGGTGTCCTTTCTGCAGCCATGTCACTTTGTATGGACTCGGGTGTTTGTTCGTTTTCAACTCTAGCTTCTCCACCATCTCGGTCGAAACGAGATTATCGGTGCTTCCGCTGCCCACTATGACCTTGCATTTCCATCCCTTGGTCTTGCACCTGGTCTGGAACAGTCTGCATCTTTGCGCTGAGCTGTCCGCCTCTTTCTCAGGTTTCAAGAGAGCCTTGTGCACTGTCAGTGATTTCCCACTTCCAGTGTCTTCATCCTCCATGTCACGCCTCTGCGCCTCAACGACGTGAGATTTTCCTCTGTCCATTTTCCTGTCTGGACAGTCCACGGATTTATGTCCGTCTTTTCCACATGTAAAACATGTGATAATTCCTCCTCGGCCTCTTCCTCTACCTCGGGTACGAGGAAAAGTGTTGGCATCAACATATCCTCCTTGTTGATCATCTGGCTTCCTCCTCGGCTCAGAAATTTGCTGCCTCTGCTGTGAGGTTCCACCTCTTTCAGCTTTTCCCTGAGGCTTCTTCCACTCCTCCTTGGGTTTTTGAGTTCGTTCTTGGGAAACTTCTTTGCCTCTAGGCTGGCTTCTGCCTTGCCCTCGCTGTCCCTGCTTGCAGCTCAGCTTTTCTTCGGCTTTCAAAGCCATCTGGTACGCATCCTCAACTGTCTGGATGGTCAGCATGCTCAGCTCGTCCTGAATGTCATACCTCAACCCATTCAGGTATCTCGCCACCTTTTCGTCATCACTCTCCCAATGACCAGCTCGAATGTTGTGTCTGTAGAACTCCTCGGTGTACTCTTTCACCGTCATCAACTTCTGTCTCAGGTTCTGCATGCGCCTGAACAAAGTGATCTGGTAATCTCTCGGGATGAATTTCGCTTTCATCTTAGCGATCATCCTGTCCCAGCTCTTTATCTTTTGTTTTCCTTTAGAATGCCTGTCTGCCTGCAGCTCGTCCCACCATAAGGCTGCATGTCCCTTTAGCTTCGTGACTGCATGCCTCACCTTCTTGTCCTCTTCGATATCTTCGTAATCGAAGTAGGTGTTGAGTGCTCGGATCCAATCCAGCAACTCTTCTGCGTTTAGACTCCCCTCATAAACGGGAATGTCCATTTTAGTCTTTGAGCTCATCCTGGCGATGGCTCTGATCAACCTCTCGGTTGATGCGTCTTCTGCTGAGACCTCCTCTGCATTGTTTCCAGCCTCCTCTTCTACCTCGGAGTCACTGAACTTTGCTGCACCAGCACCACGTCTCTAGGTAGTCTCCATTTCTTCAAGCCTGGCTCAGAGATCTCTCATCTCTCATTCCATCTCAGCATTACCTGTCAGCCTTCCCCTTCTTCGGGCATCCCTGTCTTCACGATCAGGTGATTGTCTCTCTCTTCTGGGTGGCATGGTGTAATCTGCTTCTCTTTGCTACCTGAACAAAGAGGACTCCTAACCCGCTCTGATACCACTTGACGCAATTCGTGTGTATCAGAGTGCTTTCCTTTCCTCCTTCACCCCTCTTGCCTGAAATATACAGACAATATATTCAATCTCTGATACCACTTGACGCTAGCTCTGCCCTCGACGGCACGACCGCTTCCACTAGGACCTTCTCTCAACCCAGGCCCGAAGAGTTACAAGCTCTTCCAACTCCCCTCTAGAGTTACCCATAGTAAACCCCTTCGGCGACCTCCCCTTTGGAACTTGGGAGATCGCGATTCGGGGATTCGCGGTTCACGTGAACACGATTCACCTACAGCTCCAACCCCCGAACCCCGATAGTCAACAGTCAATGCTTTCGTGCATAGGGGATTTCCCTATCGGGAAATTGGCAATGGTAATTCTACGGTTCACTTACACTGCAAAATGCCGAACCCCTAACTTCGATGACACCAGTCTCCCACTAGTACCTGGGGTCCCACACTACCACGTCGCTCCTCCACTTGTGCGATCGGGAATCGCGGGATCGCGATTTCAACTGTCACAAATCCTTTGCATTGGGGATCCCCGAATGCCGAAACCCCAATTCTCCGGATTCGTGACACCTGTCCCTCCGACAATCGACGGCTCCCACGAAATCGGGAAATCTCTACTCGTGATTTCGACGTGCATGCAACTCTTGTGCTTGCCAACCCCGATATGACGATATGCGATGGCAAGAGGGTTCTACTTGCGCTGGAAGGTTAACTCTTCCCCAGAAGTTCAAGTCGTCGATTCTCTTCCTCCTGAAGAGTCCTCTTGCTCCGAAGCTTCTCCTGTTCGGGACTTCTCCTGGGTCTGTTCCACAATACTTGTAAGGAACTCTCCCTCCTGAGATTTCACCAGCTTTCCACTCAGAACCACTCTGATTTCAATTCTTCCATAAAATCACATACGCAGCATATGAAAGAACTATGTGGCAAGAAGCAAAGATGCAAAGGCATAATGCCAACAACAAACAGAGAATAAACACCTCCATGGAATTTAATTAAGGCTTTCCTATTCTCCTCTTCCTAGGCCTGCCTCTGAGTCTTTAATCAAACCTATTCTTCACCT
This sequence comes from Picea glauca, assembly GCA_000966675.3. Classification (NCBI taxonomy): domain Eukaryota; kingdom Viridiplantae; phylum Streptophyta; class Pinopsida; order Pinales; family Pinaceae; genus Picea; species Picea glauca. The sequence goes on along the minus strand of JZKD02S0667572.1, from coordinate 1,159,475 downwards.
GTATGGTTCGAATAACTCAACCCAACTTCTAGGCAAACAAAAATGAGAGTTTAACTTCCCAGCCTCCTCAACGCACTCTATGCGGAGGAATTCCACTGCACTCTATGCAGGAATCTCCTGGCTTAGACAGAGAAACGATTGAAACTCATTATCTCATTCCCTCAGATTTCGAACCGGCCATGCAATCACATATGCAGCATATAGACAATAGGAAAAACAAGAAGCAAATAGGCAACAACATAATATCAACAACACACAGAGAATAATCACAGCCATGGAATTGAATCAAAGCTTTCTTCTATTGATTCAATCTGTACATGGGTGTTCTTCACAAGTTCTCTGCTTGCTTTCCCTTGTTGTATGAATGAGAAGGATCCTACAATGATACAAAGGAGGGTGCCTATATTCCGTTTTCCCTCTCGAAAGTAAAACTGTCTAATCTACAGTTAATTCCTATCTAACATCATTAAAACTATTAAATGCCTTCCTATATATAATATAATACAAGTGCGCCCGACTTTGAATGCCTTCATTTAAATGGCGGCGCAACAAATTTCCAAAGTATTTCAAAAATATATGTGCTGGCGTTGTCCAGCTGTATGTTCTTTACTCCACGCGTTGGCTCGCTTGATGACGTGTGGATGCTCCTGCATCAGTTTCTCTTTCTAATAATTCCTGCAAGAAGTGTAGTGAACATCCACAAGGTGTACGTTGACGAGGGTTTGAGTTTTATCTCAGAAATCTCAGGAGAGATATTGTTGTTCTCATACCAGCTGAATTGCAGGTGAAGCGCAGAGTCCTGCAAGGTGTGTGCAGGCCAGTTGAAGCCTTGGATTTTTCAAATCCAGTAGGAAGATTGAGAGGACCATTGTTGCAAAGAGTGCACAGGGTCGGAGACTCAAATAACCAGAGGTTATTTGAAGTTTTTCCGCAAGGAGTGTGAGCAGGTATCCTTTTGAGGAGGCTTGAGTTTGCAAGTGGAAGCTTAGGAGAGATAACTCCTTTGAAGTGTTCAAATGGAGACGGAGATCAAAACCATCACATAGAAATCAAGTTCAGGAGGGAGAATGCTCAATCGTTGGATAGAAGTCATTGAGTAGTGAATTGGGTGGTCATAATTCTTTGTGGAGAACTCGCGAAGTCACGAGGACCATAGGATCCATGGGAGGTGCAAGGTGGTTAGGAGTTGGAAAAATCCGCCACCCTGACATCAAGAATCAACCTGAACTATTGATTGTGATTAGTTTGAGCCGTCAGATCATTTCGGGGATTCAAGATTCACAAGTTTGGAGTGCAGGCCAAAATCCTTGGTCACACAAATACCCAAATCATGAAAAAGATTTCCAAGTGTGAAATTTCGGTATTTCGGGGTTTGGCATACCGAAAATCTCGATGACACGGAACCGGGACCTTAGCATTGAAAATACCGAAGTCGCGAAATGTGACATGCCTTTGGTGTGAAACATCGACATTTTGGCATTTCGGGGTCCAGGAAGTAGAGGAGACAAGTGATTTTTGGAATTGAGAGTTTCAAACTCTTGGTATGTGAAATCCTGATAAAGGGTCACTATTTCGGAATTCATGAATTGGTGCGGTAAGTGAGTTGGGATTGAGAATCGTGAACTCCCGGTACACGGAGTCCCGAAAGGCCATCGATTGCGCATTCCATGGGATGTTGAGCTGATTTCGACATTCCAGAAATTCAAAATTTGGGGAATCATAAAGTAAGAGGAACGATTGTTGGGTCGTTCGCTCAAGTCTCGAAAAGCTGAATTTATTGGCAATAGGTGGTGTGCTTTGGAGCGGTCAACCCTAATTGACATTTCTCATTTCAACATTTATTGAGAGATGTGGGATATATCGGGACTCTCCAACTCCCGAAGCCCGAAGTCCTTTGTGACACAAACAAAGGGTTTGATTAACCCTTGGCGTCGTTGTAGTGAATATCCTGAGTGGATCTCGGCCCGAGGGCAGGGGGTCTATGTCAGAATAAGACAAGATGAAGAAGCAATGATGTTAGAACAAATGACAAGAATTGCAACCGAGTCTTGAGAGAAAGATATGAAGGACATAGAAGAAAAACATTTAATTGAAGCATAAGAGAAGAAGCAAAACAAAGAACAAATATTGAAAAATGAAAATGAAATAAAATAAAAAGAGAAGCTAGAAGAAATATAATAGACAAAGTAATAAAAGGAAGAGAAGAAAAAAAAAGAGGAGGAAAATTCTTAACATGAAGCAGTTGACTAAGGAAAATATCAAGAAAACACTACTACTGGTAGACACCAATAATGTAGTCATGGAGAAAAATAAATAGAGAAATCTACATAACTATTACCACAAAAATAAACAACACCCTCTCCCAATAGCTTCATAGATTTGACCATGGAGGATGTTGTTATCCCTAAACTAGGCATAAACAAAGGAAAATAAACTACTATGGAGCAAGTAACACTACTACATATGGGCGGATTATTCCATGAAAATTTTCCACGCTTCCACTAGTTTCATATTTTTTTTAAACAAGGCAGGATTTTCGTCGCTATTTCCATGAAAGTTCATCGCAATATCGACGGAAATATTAATCTAACCTAGTCGGGATTTTCGTCTCTATAGCGACTAACTTTCTTGGCAATAGCAACGAATTTTTTTTCTATATCATTGGTCAGTGTTAACGTCTAGTTGACTATTTTATCTATATATACGTGACTTTAAGAGACTTTGCAACACAATTTCTATAGTTGCAACACTGTTCTTGGATTTTGTTTGAGTTGTTTATTTTTTTTGTCACCCACCAGTTGAACAAATCCAATTCTCGATCTACATAGCTCGAATTTTGAACTTGCAAGGTTAGTATGTTATTTTTTATTGATGTACTCATTTAACTTGTAAAAAAAATTTCAAATTTCCAAATTGCATTTAGCTTATTTTTTCCTTGATAATATATTTATATAATATGTGTAGTTATATGATATTTCATGTCTTTGGTTTTTGGATATAGTTAGTATATTCTATGGAAAAGGGTATGTGGATTCCATAACATTCTAGGTTTATGGAATCCACATATCCTTTTACCATCAATTGTAGCTATAATCTCTCTCTCTCTTTTCATTGATAAAGATATGTAATTGCTCTTGAAACTCAACCCTAATCGGTGAAATGATAGTAATTGATTTCTATATTCCTTGCTTTAGCAAGGAATAATAAGATACATAAACACTAACCCTAAACTTATGTTAGGTGTATATGTCGTTATTATATAAAGAAAACATTTGTACACATATGACCTTATTATAAAGATGTTATCTATGT
>JZKD02S0667572.1:1122773-1133558 GCA_000966675.3 Picea glauca | reverse complement strand
TTCCAAATTATTCTTTGTGTATATTGTCATATTGGTATCCTTACTTCTAATCCAACTTCATGATAACACATGCTTACAATATTTGGTTGATTAATGCCTTGATTATTTGTAGGGGCTATATATATTACAATATTAAAATGTAATAGTAATGCCATATTACAATGTAATATTGCATTACCATATTACATTGTAATATGGCATACAATATGGTATACCATATTTCATGTAATTTTTTTTTTTAAATCTAAAGTCATCGTCGCAATATCGATGCAAGTTCATCGGAAAAATTTTACTATTTAACCACCATCGTCGCTATAGCGACGAAACTTCGTCGCAATTTGCCACGAATATTCGTCGCATATACAACATGTGCATCATAAATTTGGTTTTGAGATATTGCACTTGTCGATATTACCATGGATTTTCGTCGCAAGTTGCGATGATCTTTCGTTGCACATTCAACAATTGTGTCGTAAGTTATTTCCTTATCATAAATTTTCATCGCAATTGCGATGAAGTTTTGTCGTAATTTCCACTTTTCTTCGTTGTTATTGTGACGATAATTCATCGTAATTGCGACGATGCACAGGGTTAACCGATATTGAAGGTGGTGACACGTGGAGACATAATTTTGTCGATCTTTCCACACACACCAGGACCGTGGATATAGCGACGAAATTATTCCGATGAAAAAAAAATCTCATCTATCGTGGAAATTGCGATGGATAAGTGTGGCAATATCAACAAAAAACCATCGCAAATTTGATCATATGTACTAGTGTAATCACTCCAGGGTGTTTAAAAAAATTATATCATTAGGAGATCAACCAAACCTTGATCCTTTCCAAGAGGTTGTATACCTATAAATGATTACCTACAACATAAAGAAGCATGCCATTGTCAAATAAGCCTAGAAAAGGAAGAAAGTGGATCTGGATAATTCTATCATGTGTACCCGTAATGAGTCAAAGATTGATACAAAATGAGCTAGACTTAGTTATTTCATATCAACTTGGTTGGATATATCTCATGCCATCATGGATACAACTAGGGTGGAAGTAGAAGAGATTCAAATCCTTGGAAGGCATATTGCATTATTGGAAAATTAAGTATTAGAAAACTTCACAAGGATTTGTAAGCAATTTTATTGAAGAAGTACTGGAGGAGGAAACAATCGATGTCCAAATTAAGAAATATTTTATCTCCAAGGTGTTCAATCTATAGTAATTGAGTATGAATTTTTACATATTATATAAATAAAACTTAATTTGGAAGGAGAAGGAAGGAAAATCTAAGGATCAATTGAAGTTTATTAAGCAAATCCAGAAGAGCATGGGGAATGAAGAACATAATATAAAGTTGTTGAGAAAAACTAAGTTGTATGAACTAGAATACGATACTAAATACCAAGGAAGAATCACACATGAATCCTGAAAACAAGTCGAGGAGGAGTGGCTTGCTTGCATTGAAATATGAGAATTGATTGAAGACTCCACATCTCAATGTAAACTTCATTGTTTTGGTCCTCTAGAAGGTTTCCTTCCAGTTGCACATATTTTGAATTAATTTGAAGAAGATATTCAAAAAAATGAGAATTATATAAGAGGCATCTCTTCCTTGGAGCATGACCATCTACACAAACTTTTGAATTCTGAAGTTCGTAACACAAATCAACTTAAGTGTACTTTTCCCAATATGGAAAATAAAATTTAAATATTTGAACTCAATATTCCTATTCTGAGAATGCCTAGGGAGCACCATGTATTTCCTCATTTAAATTTATGTAATGATTTATTTTCTAAATGGAAGATGCATGACCAATAAAATGGAAAAGAGTTAACCCCTAGCTCACATGAGAGTTAAGTTTGGAAAATAGTTTGCATAATCAATTTTTTTCATATAAAATTTGTTTCATCTCCCATTTTTGCTCTGATCCCCTCATTGTAGCATTTTCCCTAGTTTATAAAAGGAGGCCATGACTACAACAAAAACCATCTAAAACTAGAGGAGGAAGAGAGAAGAAACCAAGGCCACACATTCAGGGAAGAAAATAACCCTCCCAAGCAGAGAACACCAAAGGATGCAAGTCTTCAAGGTTCATCTCCACAAGTATACATGTAAATGTCCTATTCATTGGATTTTAGTATTTCACCAATACAAATGTATACTTCTGCATGATTGTATATTTATCTCAATGTTAATAAGAATATTACTCATGAATGCAGCTATGTGCTTAAAACATTCTTCGTTTCTTTGAATTAATCTGCCTACACTTGTATCTTTTGAAATAAAAGAGAAAATATACATTTACTTAAATAATAAGGTTTTAATGAGTTGCAATGGGACTAGGGTTTTATGAGAGGAGGATAGAGTTTCTGCAGATCTAGTGAGATAGGTGGTATTGTGTTAACATTTGGGTGTAGGAAATCACAAAATTGATGAGTATCTACCATTGGTAGATAACTTTGAAGATATGGTGTCAGAATTGTATATTTTTACCTCTCTCCACGTGCCTCGGCTAAGGTTTTGGACTATGATGGAGACAGTTTGCATGACATGGTGGAGGCTCCCTTTACTTCTTCTATAATTTTGTCTCAGATTCCAAGAATATATGGAGCTCCTAAGGGTTCACCGAATTCTGTTTGTCTGAAGGATGTACAAGTCATTAATCATTCACAGAGGGAAGTAATTTCTAACCCAAGCTCTCCCTAGGTGGATTTACTCTTGATCCTTCTCAAAGATCTTCATCTCATACAATTATTCCTTTTTCTCATTACCTATATTTGAGTAAGGTGGAAAAGGGATCTTTTGGTAAACTTTATATAAACGAGCTTCAAGGGGGATGAGACCCAACCTTTGGTAGAAACTGTTCTCGGATATGACAGAGGGTTGTAAAATCATGGGTGGGGAGGTGTCTCTCTGGTGGTGGGAAAATATATTATGGTTAATAAAATGTATGATATGGAGGGCCATGCTTTGGTAGGAAACTTTTATGGCATAAGAATGTTAGTTGACTCCCTCTTTTCATGGATAGAGTCCTTATGGGGCTCGCTCCCAGGATATGTTCTAGTTTTCCATCTTTTATCTAGATTTTGGATTGGTTTAATTTTTTTCTCAAAGGAGGAATAAGAGAATACCTTTGTGGAGCGATGGTATTATCACTATCATCTATTTTGTGTAAAACCCTATCATCCACTCTTTGATTCTAGGGAGGAGGGGATTTCATACTATCCCACATGGAAAAAGCTCCCTAAATTACCTTTGGAATTATTGGGCTTAGGGTAATGATTAAATAACCCATTGTGACTTGGGGAATGGTGAAGTAGGGCTTGTATGCGATGGAATAGTGGTGAAAAAATATGCCCAAAACCTAGTTTCAACATGGATCCCTTTTATTAATTATCAAATACATGAAAAATTTGAATGTGCAAAGGTTATACTCACCATTCTTTCCCACAGTCTCTCACCTCCTTTCCCTCGACAGACTCAAGCCTCCTTTCTTGGTCTGATCTTTCCCTCCTTTCCCTCGAAATCAAATGTACCTCTCGTGCCTCTTTTCCCTCGACAGTCACACCTTAAAGAAAGCCTGCATTACCAAATCATGTCTCCTCAAATCATATGGGTGCAGGCCCTTGACACTCTCGCGACTCCTTTACCTTGATAGTAGTCTTGTACCTCCTTTCTCAGTATGATCAGTATCTGATGAACTGGCCCTAGTCGATTAGAGTAAGCAGGATATGGATGACCTGAACCTCTATTAGAGTAAGCAGGATATAGGTAGCAGAGTCTCCTTGCTCTGTCTACTCGGTGTGCTTGGTCACAGATGGGCTTGTTTTCTCAGTCTTGGTCTCGTTCTGCTCAGTCTCGGTCATCTCAGTATGATCGGTCTTGGTTTGCTCAGTCTCACCTTACCAAACCCTGTCTCAGCCTCAAAGAGTATGGTGTGTATGGGTGAAATCAAATTATGTTTGCCCCTTAAAAAAACCCACCTTAATAATTGAGAAATGTGCCTTACCAAACCCTATCTCTGCCTCAAAGTGTATGGGTGAAATCAAAGTTTATTTCTACATTTTCATATTGAGTAGATTACATATAAAAAAATAAGTAATAATTATTATAATTAAAGGATTTTAGTATTTGTTTTTTAAATTGTATTAAGAATAGATATTTACTTTTTGATTTTTTTCTGAAGGGGTAATTTATTTTAGTAATTATGACTATAAAAATTATGAAACTTAGGTGGAAAGATGGGAAAATAACCCATACATGAACCAATAATTAGTATTAACGTCTAACAAATGTCAAGGGCCCTAAATGACACTTCTTAGGCTCATTCATCATGAACAATACCTAGAAACCACAACACAATTTCTCTCTAGGGGGTCCTTAGCATCAGAGTTGGATAAGGACACCATTAGAAGGTTTTTTTGAAGTAAGGATGGGTAGAGAGGCCTTAACCAACACATCACTCATTTGTAAGGCTTCCTTGAAGGCCTCCAAGTTGTAGTATATAGGTTCCATGAGTAGGTTTTGTTCCCTAGAAATGGGTCTTAACACATAAAAATTGTTAAGGGGGGAGTAAAGGAATTAATCCATAATTGAACCTTCTCAAGCTCATGTGCCATGAACAACACCTAGACCATAACCTTTTATATGTTTTCCATACTATATACATATGGGTCTCATGGCCTTGACTGTGTTTGTGGTAGGGAAACAAGCCTCAAGCCCTTAACTTATACTTATCTAGATCAATCACCATGAACAAGTCCTCAGGTCACCACAAAAGACCATGGATGGGTGAACAAGTTGTCATCAAGAGCCTTGAAAAAGTCCTCAAACCAACATAACATAACTTAATTGGCCTTTAAGAGGGATATAAGAATCATGATTAGGTTTTGTACATTGAAAATGGGTGTAGAGGCATAAACATGGAAAGTTGGAAACAATGGCCTAAAGCCTTAACTAAACCTTCTCGAGCTCATGAACCACCGTCGAAAACACCTAAACACCATGACAAGAGTCCTCTCTAGGGAGTCTTTGGCATCCAATTAGTTGAATATGGGTTATATTATGAGGTCTTCTTGATCATCATGGATGGGTCTTAGGTTCATGACTATAGTCCACATCTTGTATTCCAAATGTCCACTTTAAAGAGTCTATATTGTGGTTTAAGGACTTGATTGTGGTACATTAGATCAATAATATTAATCTAGAGAATAATTCCCTAGATTTCTCCCCCGAACCATGGTATGAGACCCACCTGTCATGCAAAAAACCTTCTAATGGAACCCATATCCCACTCTAAGGATATTTACCTCATATAGATTTCATGTTTTGTGGTTAACTTTTAGCTTTGTGCATGGCCATTGGTCCCTAGAATATGACATCTAGGTCCTAAATTATTTATATAGAACCACAAAAAAATTCATTAGATGAAATCAATGCAATTTCTATTCCATATCTAGATCAAGCACCATGAGAAAGTCCTCAGGTCACCACACAAGACCATGGATGGGTGAACAAGTTGTCATCAAAGGCCTTGAAGAAGTCCTCAAACCAACATAACATAACTTAATTGACCTTTAAGAGGGATATGAGGCATCATGATTAGGTTTTGTACATTGAAAATGGGTGTAGAGGCATAAACATGGAAAGTTAGAAACAATGGCCTAAATATCTAACTAAACCTTCTCGAACTCATGAACCACCATCGAAAACACCTAAAAACCATGACATGAGTCCTCTCTAGGGAGTCTTTGGCATCCAATTAGTTGAATATGGGTGACATTATGAGGTATTCTTGATCATCATGGATGGGCCTTAACTGGTTCATGACTATAGTCCAGTTGTATTCCAAAGGTCCACTATAAAGGGTCTATGTTGTGGTTTAAGGCCTTGATTGTGGAACATTAGATCAATAATATTAATTTAGGGAATAATTCCCTATATATTTCCCCTGAACCATGGTATGAGACCCACCTGTCATGCAAAAACCTTCTAATGGAACCTATATCCCACTCTAAGGATATTTACCTCCTATAGAGGGCATATTTTGTGGTTAAGTTTTAGCCTTATGCACGGCCATTGGTCCCTGGAATATGACATATAGGTCCTAAATTATTTATATAGAACCACAAAAAAAATAATAAGATGAAAATAATGCAATTTCTATTCCATATCTAACTCAAGCAACATGAACAAGTCCTCAGGTCACCACACAAGACCGTGTATGGGTGAACAAGTTGTCATCAAGAGCCTTGAAAAAGTCCTCAAACCAACATAAAATAACTTAATTGGCCTTTAAGAGGGATATAGGCATCATGATTAGGTTTTGTACATTGAAAATAGGTGTAGAGGCATAAACATGGCAAGTTGGAAACAATGGCCTAAATCCCTAACTACTAAACCTTCTCGAGTTCATGAACCACCATCGAAAACACCTAAAAACCTTAATCTATCATGATTTTATAATTGGAAATATTCTTATGTGTTTTGAAAATAGAGGGAGTAAATACTCATAGATTCAAGGACACGAAACTTATAAGTTCAACAATAAGTTCATGTAGTTGATGTATGGATTTCTATTGGACCATGGGGAAATGAAGATAATTTGATCTACTATTTGATGTGATTTATGCATAGGAAAAGAATATTGGTGAAATTGTATCTCGAGATGGAGATTACACATGCCATATTGGAAACATGGCTGTAATGGGTCACTTTTTAAAAAAATGAAAAAATAAAATAGCCACATTATCTACAAATATTTTATGTGGGGTATATATATATATATATATATAATGGAGTCATTTGGTATTAGTAACTTGGATATAAATCATATAAATCAAAGTGAAGAGAGGAGAACCAAGGAGATGAAATATGGTGATAACTAGCCATGAACATATCATGGAGACTTTCATTCATATAACCAATTGGCCACATGGGTAAACTATGTATTTCACTTGTTTGTTCACAATTTTAACATGTATCTTTGTAAGCATGATACTTAGACATATTTTTGTGTCATCATTTGTTGTATAAATACCATGGTTTTGTTTATTTCATGTCATGCATTCAATTATATTTCTTAGTTGTGTTTAATGTCATATATAGTTGATCAACCTAAGAGATGACCATGGATAGAGTGATATGGAAACCTCAACAATGATGAAAACTTTCAATCTCTTAAAATAATATTTAGGGAATCTTAGCAAGAAAAACTTTGAAAATTTCCCATCTAATCTGAATTGGTGTTTTTTTATTTTGTATTATTGAAACTTGAGCATAGTATTTCATGTTCTTATCTAAATTTACTCATATGAGGAGGAAACATGTTGCTAGTTTGAATAAACCATGGTTATATCCAAATACCTTTATTATACTAAATATGGTTTATATATAATCATCGTCTCCTTTGTTGTCAATACAAATATATCCCATCCCTTAATAGTTCTTTTGAAATCCCCATACTAGTGAAGGAAATCTCACAAATTCTAAAGGGTGTTGGAATATGTTGTACATTCTTTTATTCTATTTTTTCTAATTTTGTGACCTATACTATCTAAACACTTTTTCCATAAATAATCTATCTTATATAACATAGGTAGAAAATAAGGTGCTTCCACTAAGACATATGAATGATTATTCAGGTTGTAATGCTTAGCCAAACAATCACTTCTCCCTCCAATAACTCTTTACATTAGATGGATTATTCATTTTGTAATGCTTAGCCAAACACTCACCTTTCCCTCCAATAACTCTTTAGATTAAATGGAGTAAGACTATTATGTAATTCTTATGAAAACAAATAAGGTGGTTCCACTAAGACATATGCAAATATTCATGTTGTGATTCTTATCCAAACAGTCACAACAATAAGTTAAATCTTTTCCCCAACTTTCTCATGAACATGGAATCTCCACATATGTGTCCTTGTGTATTGTATTTTAAGATTTTAAGTGATTTTACACTTTGTATGAGATAAGATAAGTGCTGTGATGATTCCTGATGTGGCCAAAAAATTCCAAGATAAGAAGACCCTATGACATCCTTACTTCCATATTCCCTAGAGGTAGATAATCTGACAACAACAACTTCGTTATTGTCTTTTTTTACAAGAATTTGAAACATAGTATGATCTCCATTATTCATGGAAAAAAAATAAAAGAACAAGTCCCCTTATCAAGTGGTTGGCGACCATATTCGATAGGGTTATCGATAAAAAAACAATGGTAGTTCCTATAATGAATAACCATACAATTAACATCACACATTATGAATATAATTTCATATAAAAAAAAATAGTTAGAAAAAAAAATAAAGTATTGAGAAATATATACCATTCATGATATCTAACAGTATCAACAATGTTTTCCATTTGTAAAACACCTCTTGCTTATAGCTTAGAAGTATATCTTAGTTACATCTATGGGCATATTCAAAGTAAATCTACCTATGAAATGGTTCATGAGCTTGAAATGGTAGAACATCACTCTACCATATTTGCCTTCACATATAATATATACCTGGATTTCTTTGAGAAAGTGTTGCCATTTTTCCTCCAAGTAGGATCTAGGGATATCTTTCTTCCAGATAATACATTTGTGCAAGGCTTGCGATAAGCCCTGAACTTGATGTATTTAGACCTGAACATTGAAAACCAACCCTTAGCATACAAATATGGTTTGAAAAAATTTCAACGTTGTCCACATTCACATATCACTGTTGCCCGCCTCTAGTATTTGTATGGTGTTGATTAAGAAAACAATGAAAAAGAGGGATTTTTCATCACAAATATGAATGGTGTTTCAAGCCATGTAACACCATTCAAATTAGACACAATATTCTTGGGACGCATTAGCTATACTATCGACGAACGTTTTTCGTCGATGGTATAGCAAATTCGTCACAAGATTATTTACATTCGTCTCTCTTGTGACAATATCAAATGATGATTGGATTCATTTCATATTTGGTTGATCAACTTGAAATATCAATTTGATACTTTGCAAGCTACCTGGACCTTCATTCAAATACAAATATGAAACTTGGAATCATTAACATATCTAATAGAACATATGAAAAGTAGGGTTTATGGTTTCCATGATGAATTGATGATGGAAGAAAGTGTGTGTTTCAGTCAAATTTGAGTCCAAAAACCCTCCCATATCGTTAAGGCATGTGAATAGTCTATCCAGGTCAAATTTCAATGCATACAAATACAGTTTGAAAACATTTCAACGTTGGCCCCATTCACATGTCACTGTTTCCCGCCTCTAGTATCTTGATGGTGTTGATTAATAAATCAAAGAAATAGAGGGATTTTTCATCACAAATAGGACACAGGTCCATGTTGCCGGTGTCTAGTCCTTGTGAAATTTTCGTTCCTCGTTCATCATTCCTTGACCGTGGTGTATTCCCCAAGATCCATTAATTTTGTACAAAATTACATACTAATGGCATAAAATTATCGACGAACTTTTTTCATCAATAGTATAGAAAATTCGTTGCAAGATTATTTACATTCATATCTCTTGCGACGATATCAAATGATGCTTGGATTCATTTCATATTTGGTTTATCAACTTGAAATCTCAATTTGATACTTTGCAAGCTAGTTGGACCTTCTGTCAAATACAAATATAAAACTTGGAATCATTAACATATCTACTAGAACATATGAAAAATAGGGTTTAATATGGTTTCCATGATGAATTGATGGTGGAAGAAATTGGGCGTGTCACTCAAATTTCAGTCCAAAACCCCTCCCATATCGTTAAGGCATGCCAATAGTCTATCCATGACAAATTTCGGTGCATACAAAAACTGTTTGAAAAAATTTCAACGTTGGCCCCATTCGTAGGTCCATGTTGTCGGTGTCTAGTCCTCATGCAATTTTCATTCCTCGTTCATCGTTCCTTGACCATGGTGTAGTCCCCAAGATCCATTATTTTTATACAAAATTACATACTAATGGAATAAAATTATCGATGAACTTTTTTCATCGATAGTATAGTAAATTCGTCGCAATATTATTTACATTCGTCTCTCTTGTGACGATATCAAATGATGCCTGGATTCATTTCATATTTGGCTTATCAACTTGAAATATCAATTTGATACTTTTCAAGCTAGATGGACCTTCAGTCAAATACAAATATGAAACTTGGAATCATTAACATATCTACTAGAACATATGAAAAATAGGGTTTATGGTTTACATGATGAATGGATGATGGAAGAAAGTGGGTGTGTCACTCAAATTAGAGTCCAGAAACCCTCCCATATTGTTAAGGCATGAAAATAGTTTATCCATGACAAATTTCAGTGCATACATAAGTCTTTTGTCTTTTTTCAACGACTATGTAACGAATCTCAATTCTAAGAAGATTCAAATAGGTAACAATATTGATGAAATCTTATATGATCGTGATGGTATAAAAATGAAAGAGCTTGTCTTGGTTTCAAGAATAATTTATCCTCTACCGAACAAGGCCAACCATGTGAAGGTGGAAGCTCACATGGCCCCTCCCCTTCCCCTCACATCACTCTCAATTGATCCCCAAAACCCAATCTATAAAATATAAAATAATCAAAACCAACGTCCTATTTATAAGATTCATGCATAGAAAATACAAAAACAAAAATTAATGAAGGTACATGAAATTATATGTTTCTAAATGATATTTTTAGTCTACCATGTACTTTACTATATTGACAACTATTTTTAGGTTTCAAATAATAATTAAACAACATGTAACCTAGGATATAAAAACATCGCATAAA
>JZKD02S0667572.1:1094948-1118455 GCA_000966675.3 Picea glauca | reverse complement strand
ATATATATATATATATATATATATTCCACCTAATTATTTTAGGTCATTTTCAACGGTAAAGTGTGACTAAATTATTATGGTAAACTTTTGTCGCTTATGTGACGGACAATCTAACGACATCGCTTATGAGACAAACATTGACCATTATAATTCAATCAAATAGTAGGTGTCGAGATGGCGATGAACACGGGGTAGATTTAGAAAAAATGACTTTTTCTCTTGCATGTTGCGACGAAAGAGTACTTTCATTGCAAGCGGCCATTGCAAATTTTTCAATATGTAGTAGTGCCACAATCACTACACTCTTGAGGAGAAATTGGGCCATAACCATATGCATGTCGTACACTGTTATTCTTTTTGGTAGTTCGTTCTAGAGGCTGGAAATGGAGTGAATCGCATGGTGGTAGAAACACCGTGTACAATCCAGTACAACATGTGGAAAACTGAACAATGAACAAACAAATGATATACTTTATAGTTTCATTGTGAATAAGAGATATTTATCAATGCTTCTCATACAAACGAAGTTATTTTTCCTCCATGTTATTTTTAGTCAATGGAAACAAGAAAAATGATTGGAGATGCTACAACCTATGCTAATATTGGTTATGTAAGAATGATATCCATTTCTTACCCAACCACTCAAGGGTACCTTCTTTTTGCGACCACATTTATTTGGAGACTAGAATAGGAACATTGATAACATGATCCATCACCTCTTTAACAACCTCCTTTTGCATGGGTTTTTGCACAACCGTTTTATCCTTCTTGGGACGAAATTGCGATTGAAGTTTCAAACATTTCTCGATCCAGTGCCCACTCATATTACAATGAGTGCAGAAATTTTGTGACTTCATGTCCTTTTTCTCTTTCTCCATATTATGACGAGGATGATGGTCTTCATATTTCATCTCCTTGCTATTTGAAAATAATTTATTGTGAAGATATTTTCTCTTCCAACATTTTGCAAGATAGTGATTATGCAAGCCACATAATGTAGATGGATAAACTTTCCACATATTATATGTTTTATGACTACAATGCAAAGATACATTAGAATAATCATGTTTTTTCTACCTTTGAGGAGTCCTTAGAGGAGATTTTGAATTTATCCAGGATCCCTTGCTGGATGTATCACTTGTAGAAAGTGATGTTCCATATTTTTTCTTAAATGGCTTGAATTATTTGCTCGAAGAATCAACTACATTTGTTGCCTTTGAGCATTCTCCTTCAACATATCCCAATCCTGCAAATCTAGGCCTTTCTACCACCTCTAGTAGTGGAGTGATGCCTTGTCCATTAATACCAAGACCTCCTCCTTTGTATCCCATATTAGTTAGGATATTTTTACCAATTCCTAATCTATGCTTCTCAAAATATCCAAAAGAAGCATTATCATCCATCAAGGTGTGAACATGAAACTGAAGAATTACTCGCACTATTTACCTTAGTTACCGATTCTGGATTAGCTGTGGAAGATGGCTTCACTAATTCTTCCTCATTCTACAACTTTTCCAAAACATCCTCCTTGACTTGTAACTGGAGTTACAATATCTTATTCTCCTCTTTTGCAACTTGTAGAATCCTTCTGAGCTCTGCATTCTCTGCTTGAATGCACTAGTTGATTTCTTCCAACTCTTTGAGCCACACTTTCTTTGTTCCTTTTCCATGGTGATATTCACAATCTACAAAATTGGTCAGACCTGATCTGATACCACTTGATCTGAAAATTTGGTGAGAATCTTCTTACATCCAAATTTTCAAAATAAGAATCTTTTACTAACAAAATTGCATGTGAATAAGGGAAATTTGATTAATTAGCCATGTTTCATTAAGGAAAGAATCACATAAAATTGTCAAAACTATTGTGTATGTTTATAAACAAAAACTCTACTTAACCAAGTGAGAATGCATCAAAATCACAATACAACATTGACAACAATATGATAATGGAGTTCACCAGACCCCCTGGCCACGTCTCCGGATTCATGAATCCTATGAATCTTCTCTATTGATTCTTCTTCAAAAGGGATACGTAAACAAGCCTACAACCTATTTATCCTTTACAAAGACAACCTCTGAATCAATAAGCTTTCCACAAGCTCTTTCCTCTCTCTCTCCCTCTTCTTGACCCCCAAGAAGGGTTTATATAACATCTCCATCTCAACCACATGAATATTTTCATGGAGATAATATCTCTCAAGATCCCCTAAATTAGGATCTTGGCATATCTCGAGGGAATGGTTTGAGAATATCTCTCAACCATCCATGAAGATCTCAACTCTCCTTAGGACTCTCCTTGAGACTAGGGATTGAAAGCCAACATGGATTTGCACCATGTAATGAACCTCATAATTTACCAACCAAAAAGAAAATTATGTTTATAGAAGAAGGGGTCTTTGCTGTCATAATTTCGTTAAAAAGGAAACTAACCTTACCTTACTCTCTATTATCTAGTTAAACAACTCCTAAATTTATACTTCCACAAGATTGTCTTATTTATAACATCTTGACTAAAATGAGTAGAATTGTTATAAGGGAAAGGTCCCAAGGATTTAGTGAACCCCTTTCTACCTATATTCCTTAACTATCTGCGTAGGGATATAGATATAAGTGTAGTCTCATAAAACATGCTAAAACTCGTTTTAGCATAAGGCTCTATGTCTATGCCCGGTCCACCTGTTGATTTTTAACCTTGGAGACTTTAACTAGTTCCTAACCATAATAGTCATGGGGTTGAATCTTAAATGCCAAGTAACTAGTCTAACTACCACATTCTGATTATCTGTTGGTTCTTGGAATCAATGGCTTAAATTAAAGTTATAAGCCTCTACACTAGTGGATAATTTGACAAGTAGGATCGAATTATGATCCAAAATACCACAGAGAAAGTGAATGTGCATTTAACTTCCGTCGAGTCATTAAGGGGTCGAATCCGAAATTATTTAAAGGGAAGGGCTAGTCCATGGTCCATGTAGTTAAAGCTCTACGACTTTAGTTATGGTAGTTTTGTGTGTTCCAATGAATTGAACGGGCCCAATACCCAAAGTGTCATATCGAGTCTACCCTTGTCACATGGTTCACTGTCTTCCGCACTCTCCACATTTACTCCGAGATTACAAGGCGTCTTTAGGGTTAGGGTGGGTTTCCAGTTTGCCATTGTTGAGTTCTGTGAAGAGGTTCTGTGTAACAAAATGTTGAGGAGAGGTTTTTTTCAAGGTGTCTGCTCCATGGTTGTAATAGACAGTGTCGTCCTCATCCCTTATAAGTTGTTTCCTTATGCATGATACTATGGTTAATAAGGAAATGGTGGTGTAATTTACACATTTTGTTTTTTTGGTGTAATCTCTGAAATGCTTTGATGTTATCTTGAATCCTGTAGAAGCAATTTTTCTTTTGAGTTTATCATTGTTCTTACTCTAGTTATAGAGAGGAAGCACTAGCCTCATTTTTCTATGTTTCGGGATCTAGAGTTTCTCTGGTGGCCTCCTGTCGTCAACCGGGGTCCATAACCGAATTATTCGAGAGTTTGATGGAGGGTTTTGTTTGGAGGTATAACCCTACTGTGTGCTTTGTTTTACTTGCATGGTATCTATGTGACCCTACCTCCATAGTGTCCAAGAGACTTAATTGGACCTTCACCCACATTACTCCTCCTTTTCTACACTAAAGATTTTCCAAAAGTATACTTTGTAAAACATTTGGTCGGAAAAACTTTGTATTACTGTTAGCTTATACAGTTCTGTGTAGTTTGGTTCTAGTCGACTAGACTCAATTAGTTAGATTTATTCCCAGTTAAGAATAAAGTACTTATACTATGTTTAGGCCAAGGTACAAAGTGAAGTTTACATTTCACAGGGATTTTAGTATAGTCGCTTACCGTATTCCATTATCCATTAGTTGTTGCGTGAATATCTTTCTTATGCTATTTTAAGTCGTTTAAGAGGACGGAAACATATCACTAATGATGGGCCATGTCTGATGCGAGGGCACCCATCAATGAGTTATGGCACTATCCACCCTTGGCCCTAGGTGTTTGTCCCTACAGAAAGAAACAAGAAGAAAGAAATCCCAGGAGTCGCGGATTAGAAGTTAATTAACGCCTTGGTAAGATGTATTAATAATTTGTATGCTTCTTCAAATTCTTCCTCGTATATCATATGCTAATCTTCGACTATGATAATTTCTCTAGGGTTTCTTTTACACGAGGATTTTAGATGTTCATCCACGAGCCTGATACAAAAGGTAATCGAGTTCTTGTTTGAAACTCCTCCATAGTTCAAACAGACACCATCGCAAATGAATGTAGTCACTCAGTATAGTTTTTTCTCAGTTTCCTATCGGAATTGAAAGGGGAGGAATTCCCAAAGGTAACATAATGTCTGGGTCCAGTTATTATAGCATGACTCTTGCATCAATTTATCTACAGGACTCCTCTATTTTTTGAATGAATGAAAAGACTGTTGAGTCAATCATTTGGATCTCTCCTTACTCTAAAATTTATTTACTGTCATTATATCTTAGATTGAATGTTTTATTTAGATTCTGAATGTTTGAAATTCGAAAGGTATTAGATCTAAAATACCATACATACATCATTTACTTTCATTTGACATTCTTTATGTATATTTTCGGTATGCTTTGTTCTAGGTTGGTAATAATTAGATTGGATCTAATAATGATCTGAGCAAGGTTACGATTTTGTGTTGTATTTTCAGAATGTTGATCTAGAAATATATATGAGGATTTATGTACATCCATGCCCATGCATCTATCATTGTGTCACAAAGGTTTCTAATATATGGGTAGGAAATTTTTTTGATTGCAAGCTATATGTACAAAACTGTAAGAAATTATATTTCCCTTTCTATGCATCTCCTTACCTTTACTCTTACAGAGTATCCTACTTCTTTAATATCCTATAATTGAACAGCGTGACTTATTCAAATCTTATTTGGTACTGTACCGAGTTTTCAAGGAGAAGTTTCAGACTCTCCGATTCAATGTTTTTTTTATATCTAAGGGGTTGACTGCCAATTGGTATCGCCTATTTACCTATACAATGTGACATCAGATTTTTGTATAAGTACGTCCTGTTATAGTTACATCATTTTTGTTTAAATAATGATACCACTCAAATGATCAACTGCAAATAAATAAATATATAATTCTATATGTAATTCTCTAAGTAATATTTATGGTTTTGGAGCATCCATACCGTCCCGTGTCCCTTCCCTTTTGGTACTATCCAAGAAGGGATGGTTCAACTATAAAATATGAACTCTCAGAAATCCATTTTTATAGAGAAATACATAAACTTATTAGATATACAGATTTGTTCATTTTTGGAATTATACATCAGTAGTTACCTAGAATTCTAATTATAGAAGTGGAAATTCCATAACTAGGCTATCTATTATAAGCTTCACATAATGACTAGATTTCATCCACGGAAAATTATTTCACTTTAGCAACAACAAGTACATTATCATAGATATATATAATCATTCAAAGCAAAGAAGGAGAAGAATACATATCTGAATCAGTTGCAGGAAAACAAAGGGAACAACCACGTTCCTCCCAACCGTAGAATAGGGTATCAAAATCAATTGCCCAGTTCAACCCCTAGCATGACCATGAGTCCATGCGAGATAACTCAGAAAAATCCTACACAAAAACGTCTTACCATCTCAACAAACTTCTCTTGCCTCACTCTCCAATAGAAGTGTTCATAACAGAAAGATAAAAACAATAGTCTCTCTTCCCAGCATACTCAGCAGCGTCCTGCCTCCTCACATATGCTATTTAATAAAAATCCCTTTTTGCCTAGGTCTTTTTCCCTCCCTTGGGAATTTTCACAGCTTTCTAAATCCATGATTTCCAGGGGCTGCCCATGGCCAAATTTCTGATTTTCCACTTGGAACAATCATCCCAGAGGTAGTTCCAACATGTTCCCCACTCATGGAGTCATGGTCAGCTGATTTTAACATGGTTGTTCCATTTTTCCTCCTGCAATCAATATAAAATATTTCATTTTCATACAAGTGTCATAGTCAAATTGTTAGTTGGGTCAAATCAGATCTCTACCCAATAGTCATAATATTTAATTACAATTATCAAATTCAAAATTTGGAATTGCCATACATGGCAAAAATTTTCCAAATTCGAATTTACTAAAACGGAATAATTTTCCAACAAATTTTAAATTTCAGAAATACTTTATTTTTGGGGATGTCACATCCTTTCCCCCTTCAATAAAACAATGTCCTTAGTGTTCATTCCTTTATTGGAATAAGATTGGATGATATTTCCACAAATCTCCCTCCAACTCCCAAGTGACCTCCTCAAGACTAAAGTGCTTCCATTACACCTTTACCTGAGCAATGGCTTTGTTCCGAAGTGTTATTTCTCTTCAGTCCAGAATACGCAGGGGTTCCACATGGAACTTGCCTTCGGGTTCCACCTGCACCAAGTGTTGGCCAACTGAGAGAGGGGGGGGGGGGGGAATCAGTTGTCACCATGCTTAAACAATTATTCTTCTTTTAAAATATTACCAAGGCACTTAATGAAGATCAAAATAATGCAGGTAAATGAACAATGGCACATTCAACATCAGTCACATATATGAGAAACACAGAGACAAAAATTTCCCAAGGAAACCCATACAGGGTAAAAACCTCTTCTTCTATATATGATAAGTATTATTTACATTCTTTACATTATCATACATTTGAGCACCAACTCATTATGAGGCTACAACCTCTATTTTGCAAGCTGCAACTTGCTGAGAGTACCAACTCTCTATTTTTTCTAGCACCCACTAGAAGGAAGAACCAACTCCCTGATTTCTCTAGCTCCAACTAGATGGAAGAACCAACTCCTTTGTTTCTCTAGCACCAACTAGAAGGAAGCACCAACTCCCTGGTTTCTCTAGCACCAACTAGAAGGAAGCACCAACTCCCTGTGTTCAAGCCCCCACTTGAACCTATGAGGACACCAGTCCTCCCTAGCACCTCCCAACCACCCTTATTATGAATCTTTGCTACTGAAACTCATTACAGTGATATAATGTTCAACAATGGCTTACTAGATTCATCATTGTTCTATTACTTTTCATTGCTCCGTCTGCCTCACTGCCTTCCTGCACACATAACTTGCGTTGTTTGTTCTTCTACCTTGTATGCTTTGTGCGCCATGTCCATTTACTACATAGCTCCTCTTTTGTTCAATTTAGCTACTGCACTCTCCTCCTTCACACATGAATTACCTTCAACAACAACAACCACAACCATATCCAACAACAACAACGACCACATCTCTTCTTTGTATGGTGTATATATAGCTTTTTTGCACCTTATGCATGCAATGCACGCAATCCCTCTACATACTCACACCACGCCATTATCCTCCACAACTCGAGTGCTATGTATGATCATCATCATGACTCTTCAGCTTCTCTGGCCATTTTTTCACTCGTTCAACATCACTATATGTTATGCTGAGATTCCTTAGCCTCTCTGGTAGTTGAGACTCTTTGTCTTTTCTATGACAGTCGAGCTCATTCTTTCTGTTTCAGTTACGAGCTCCAACCCTCATCCAGCTGTCAATTTCCTCCATGAATCATCTTTATTCCACTGGAAAATTCCATGTAAGTCTTCAGCTCCTATGGAAATCACCCTGAAGTGTCTTCGAGTCCTCTAGAAGAAACCATCAGTGGTTTTTGGAAGTTACACTGTGACGTGTAACAATATCCTTCCGATCTCCTTCAGTTTCATTTGCACCGTTTGATTATCTCTGAAGGATATTGTTGTGATTTATGCATTTCGCACTTTCGCAATTCAGAGATTTTGCGATGAGGCATATTGACTCTTCTTGTCGCGAGCTCCAAAAAGGATCTTGGCTGCTCTACCTCCCTCCTCTACATGACCACAGGAGGTGACCTTCGGTTACACTGACAATTCACCTTTTTGGTATTTCGGCATTCGTATGATCCAGTGTCTCGACATTCCCAGACACGATCCCTGAAATTCCGAGGAGGAGCTTATATGCACTAGGTCCTTCCTCTACATGACCACATGCGGTGACCACAGGCTATGCTAAAAGGTGCTGTGAACTTATGATATTCATCGACCCTGATCGACGGTCCATGATCTCAATGAATCGACGGTCCAGATCTCATCATGAATTCACATCTCGGTGTTCCTTAGATGGAGATTCTCGTCACTCCAAGTCACGATAGGCGAGACTCCGAGATGGAGCTTAGATCAACGGTCCCGAACCCTTGGTGATCTGACGGTCCAGATTTTCTCGCGATTTCCCCACTTCGCGATTTCACCGCTTCGTGATTTTTTCCACCTTTGTGATTTCGCCACCTCGTGGTTTTGTCCACCTTCACGATTTCACTGCTTCGCGATTTCGCCACTTTTCCATGTAAGTTCTCGACACCTTCAAGTCCCAATCTATGAAACTCCGAAATGGAGTCAGACCAACATAATTCGACATTTCGCATTTCACCTCTTCTTTCACTTTAATGATCGTGCAGGTTCTCCCCGATCCAACGATGGTCGGACCCTGTGCTCGGATCTAACGCCAAAGATATATCCTCCATATTTGCGCTCCTCCTATCTGGATTCAGATATGACGGTCATCGGGAATTCTGAATGGGACCCAACGATCAATGTCGCTTCTCTTCCCGAGCTTACGCATCCTTCTTACTTAGAAGAATTTCTAAGTGTCAAAGGCATCGACCTTTGATCCACCTGAGATCCTGAGTACGCTATCTCTCTTGAGCTTTGGCAGTGAGTTAACCTCGTCCTTGGTGCACACGTACGCACTACGTGCGAATCTGTACAAATCCTCCTTAGCTTACGTTGTTCCTTTTTTTCCATCGATGTACAGTCTGATCTTGCCATCAATGACAAGCACACACTGTCTGTAAACCATGCCAACACCAAGTTCCAATGAATCATATGAGTAGGGTCATGAACATACTTTTTCAACAAAGAAACATGAAATACATTATGAATTCTTAGATTAGCTGGAAGTGCAAGTTGATATGCTACGGGTCCAATTCGAGCTAGTATCTTGAAGGGCCCACAAAATTTGGGTGCCAACTTGGCATAGTTTCCTAACTTCAATGAACTCTTTCGAGCTTTGACCTTCAAATAGATATGATCTCCCACTTGAAATTCCAGGTGTCTTATTTTCTTATCTGCATAGCTCTTATGTCTGTCTTGTGCTTCTTTTAAGTTATGTTGTACCTTTCGTACCATGTTCTCCATTTCTTGGAGCATCTCTGGTCCAACCATGAGTCTATCAACCAGGTTATCCCAGCTAATTGGAGTCATACACTTTATCTCGTACAGTACCTCAAAAGGTCTTAACTTAGTTGAAGTTTGGTACCCATTGTTATATGCAAATTCTACCAACTGTAGATAGTCTTCCCACTTGTTTGGTTTTGTTCTTACGTACATACAGAGCATATATTCTACGATTTGGTTTTACCTTTCGGTCTATCCATCCATTTTTGGGTGATAACTCATACCGAAATTCAAATTAGTATTTATCCCTGCAAACAATTCCTTCCAAAATGCGTATGTGAATTTTACATCTCTATCTGAAATCACCATTTTAGGAATACCATGCAGTCTAAAAATTTCTTTCATAAATATTTCAGCAATGTTTATAGCTTTAAAAGTAGACTTTACAGGAATAAAATGTGCAGACTTACTGAGTTTATCGATTACAACCATAATAGAATCATTATGTCTCTGAGTTTTTAGCAAACCTATTATAAAGTCCAACGATATGGTCTCCCATTTCCATTCTGGTATTGGTAATGGTTGTAATAGGTCGGTTGGATGCTAGTGTTCGGCCTTAACCTGCTGACAATCTTAGCTCCTAGCCAAGTATTCTGTTGTTTTTCCCTTCATATTAGGCTAGTAAAATAGTTTTCTATGTGTTGTTATTGTTTTCTGGTATCTTGGATGGCCAGAATATGGCTTCTTATGCACTTCGTCCAAGACTATTAACTTTAACTCTGTTGAATCTGGTATGTAAAGTCTGTTTTTAAATCGTAATAGTCCCTTCTTGTCGATACTTAGATCTGGTTTATCTAAGTTTGCGGTATTGTTTTGTACTTATACCATTATCTTAGTGTAGTTTTTGTCGTTAATAGTTGTCATCCTTATTCTTTGTTCCAGATCACTTTCTGCCTTGCTGATATTTATCTCAAATAACCCATGGATTCTTCTGCTTAAAGCATCTGCTACCTTATTTTCCTTACCCTTTATATGTCTGACTTTGAATTCGAATTCGCTCAAGTAGGCTAGCCATATTGCTTGCCTTTCATTAAGATCTGGTTCGATAAACATATATTTCACGCCTCTATTATCCATCAATAAAAGAAATTTTCTACCCATTAAGTAGTGTCGCCACGCTTTTAAGGCGTGTATTACTGCCGCCAATTCTAAGTCACGAGTGACATAATTTTTCCCATGTTCTTTTAATTTCCAGGACTCATAACAAATCACATGTCCTTCCTGAGTTAGGACACCACCTATTCCTTCTTTAATCACATCAACACAGACGGTTAGGTCTTTATTAGTGTCTTCTACCTTCAAGATGGGTGCAGTTGTCAATAATTCCTTCAACTTGTTAAAACTGTCTTGGCACTTCTGTGACCAGTTAAACTTGGTCCCTTTCTTTTGTAATGACGTGATAGGGTAGGCTATTTTGGAAAACCATTCTATAAATATACGGTAATATCTGGTGATTCCCATGAATGACCAGATATCCGCTACATCCTTAGGTACCGACCATTCTAAAATGGCTTTGATTTTCTCAGGGTCTACAGTAATGCCTTCTGCTGAAATTACATGTCCTAGATATTGTATTTCCTTTTGATAAAATCCAAACTTATCAAATTTTTCGTACAGTTTGTGTTTCCTGAACGTTTGCAGAACTAGTCTTAAGTGTTCTTCATGTTCTTCCTCTATTTTAGAATAGACCAGAATATCGTCAATAAATACTACTACGAACTTGTCTAAGTACTGGCTAAAAATACTATTCATCAGGCACATAAATGTGGCTGGTGTGTTAGTGAGTCCGAAAGGTATGACTACAAATTCGTAGTGTCCATATCTTGTTTGAAAAGTTGTTTTGTTTATATCTTCATCCCTTATCCTAACTTGATGATAACAGGATCATAAATCCAATTTTGAAAAGATCTTGGCCCCACCTACTTGATCAAAAAGGTCATTTATCCTGGGTAAGGGGTACTTGTTCTTAATAGTCATTTTATTCATTTGTCTATAATCGATACAAAGTCTTAGAGTTCCGTCTTTATTTTTCAAAAAGAGGACTGGTGCCTCCCATGGTGAAACACTCGGTCTGATATACTCTTTTTCTAACAATTCCTGTAATTGTATTTTTAATTCTGTCAATTCTGGTAAACTCATTCGGTAAAGTGATTTTGAGATAGGGACTGAACCAAGTAGTAGGTCTATGGAGAAGTCTATTTCCCTTCTAGGAGGTAATTCTGGTCTCTCATCCACAAACATATCTCTAAATTCACGCAGGACAACAAAGTCTTCTAACTTTGGCTCATCTCCTTTTTCTAACAGATTCGTTACTTTAATGGCATAAACTTGACATCCCTTTCTCATAAATTTCTTGAATTGCGTCGCTGAAACTTGTTTAATTGATACCGGTTTTGGTATATCTTGGGTTGTTCTAGTAGTGCCAAAATCGTCTTTAAAGTATCTTTTTGTAACAATCTAGTTCTGCTTGGTGTTGTTCCAACCAATCCATCCTGATAATCATATCGTAAGATCCTAGTGGTAGGATGTTCAGGTTTGTTCTTATTTTTTGACCATCTAAGTTGAACTCAAAATCAGGAATAAAGTCAACTACTTTCCTTTAATTTCATGTTTCTAGTTGTACCATCCATGATTTTGCGTGCTTCAACTTCTTGAGTTTATTTGACTCTACCACATCATGAGTAATATAACTTAACATAGCTCTAGGGCCAATTAAAACAGAAATTTGAGTGTTATCGATTTTACCTTCGATATCTACTACAGAGGACTACTGGTCAGCTTGTCGACCATCTATGGCTGCATTTATCTGATGCAGGCTTATGCCCACGTCACCCACTGTCAAGGCTTCCTGCAAATTATGAACAAAAGTTCTATTTGTTGAAATTAAACGTGTACAGATCCCGCTTGGATGAGGTTCTCCACATTCCCAACACTTTAATGGATTGTGGGGGCTTTCCCCAAACTTCTCCGTTCCCATATTTAACGGTTTATCGCTGCCTTGCATATTCGGATGATTGGAGTGAAAATATTTCCTCGGAAAGATTTTTGTTGTATTTTGATAAGGAGATGGTTGGTATCACTTCTTCCACTGGTTCATTCGATCTTGTTTCTTATCCTTCCAGGTTTTGGGAAACTCTTCCCGTTGTTTATACTAGTCGTAGCACATTCGTGCTTTCCTGAATACATAATTCAAGGATTTGGGGTTGTCAAAGTCAATTCTCTCTCTGTAGGACTGTGGTAAAAAACTTAAGAATCGCTATATTTTTACCTTATCCTCCCAGATATATGGTACAAACCTTAATAGTTCCAGAAATTTGTTTATAATCTCCTCCATCATCATCTGTCCAAGTCGTAACTCATAAAAAAAAATCGTTTTCCTTTCATAGTAGATTTATGAAAGGTATTGTTTCTTGAAATACTTCTTAAAGTCAGACCATTCCAACTGTTTCTCTTTAGGCCCTTGGCTAATTTCAGGTCTTTCCACCAAATGTTGGCCTTCCCTTTTAGATTGTAGATGGCCATTCTGATCTTCATATTGTTGGAATAGTTGTAGATTTGGAAGTATTTTTTGATGTCCAACAACCATGCCTCAGCTTCTTCTCCTGTCTTGGATTCTCCATCAAAGGTATACGGTTTAATCTTTTTAAATTCTCCTTCAAGATGGTCTACTTGTTTTCTTTTTCTGTTAGTGTTAGTTTTGTCCTCAGCTGAAGGTGTACCTTTAGATGAACTGTCTCATTTTTCTGTTTCAGGCTCAGAATTTTTGGAGGCCCTTTTGCTAACATCTTTGTCCTGGTTATCGTCCTTTGGGATTTTCTTGTTCACTATAATGCGTAGCAGGACTTCATTTATCTCTTGTTTCTCTTGTTGTGCTTTCTTTTCTTTCTCGTTGTTGGCTTTGAAAACCTGCAGCTCAACAATGAGATTCCTCATTGTTTCCAACACTTCCGTGGGTGAGCTTTCGTCACTGTTGTTCAGGATTTCCATCAATTCTAATTTCCCCGTCATCTTGTGCTGCCATGATTAACAAAAAACAAAAAGTTTTTTTGTTTGTAACAATGAAGGTTTATTAGTTTTGCATAAGTTAATATATATATATATATATATACCAAAAATTTAATGTGGCCCTGTTCAAGACCCAGTGTTGTAAACTTAGCTCTGATACCATATGTAATGAACCTCATAATTTACCAACCAAAAAAAAATTATGTTTATAGAAGAAGGGGTCTCTGTTGTCATAATTCCCTTAAAAAGGAAACTAACCTTACCTTACTCTCTATTATCCAGTTAAACAATTCCTAAATTTCTACTTCCACAATATTATATTATTTATAACATCTTGACTAAAATGAGTAGAAAGGTTATAAGGGAAAGTTCCCAAGGCTTTAGTGAACTCCTTTATACCTCTATTCCTTACCTATCTCCGTAGGGCTATAGATATAAGTGTAGTCTCATAAAACATGCTAAAACTCGTTTTAGCATAAGGCTCTATGTCTACACCAAGTCCACCTATTGATTTTTAACCTTGGAGACTTTAACTAGTTCCTAACCATAATAGTCATGGGGTCGAATCTTAAATGCCAAGTAATTGGTCTAACTACCATGTCTCAATTATCTATTGGTTCTTGGAACTAGTGGCTTAAATTAAATTTATAAGTGTAACATACCCACTTCGGAATTCAGAATTTTTCGGCCTTTTTCTTCTTTTCTCTGAGGAATGGAATTCCCTGAATCCCTATGGGGCTTGATACAGACCCTGCCATCCCTTATCCATACTCATATGATCGGCGGCTAGGACCACATGCCTTATCGGAAAGGTGCTCGTCGGCTTTCTCGATTCGAGAAATCACGATACATGTATTTCCTTTTCTCCCTTGTCTTTCAAAGGGTCGAAACTCGAAACGGTTTTAACCGCTTATCGAGATTCACAACAACTCGGATTAAGCCCTGGTACTCTACCCTTCGAGATTTCGCATATTGGAAATTTGGGATATGCGATGACAGAAGGTTTTGTGCTAAGGTTTCCCGGGAGACGAAACTCCAAAACCTGCATACAGATATATATATATATATACACACATCACTCCGTCTATTTTGGGAATTCACAAACTGGGTTTTCGGGACTGGCGAGTACAAGAGAACTTGCCAATAGGTATCTTAGGTACCAAAATACTACAATACCCAATATTATCATTGCTAAGCCATTTCGACATTCCTCCTTTTGAGATTTCGTGTTATGTGAAAACAAGGGGTCTCGGCCCTAGGTTTCCCGGAAGCCGAAAAATCCAAGTCATCAAAATTTTGAACATGCTCCTGTAATTTGGGGTTTCCTCCATCAGGATTTCTCCAATCAGGGTTTCGATACTGGAGAATTCATGGGGCCCACACTTAGGTACCCTAGGTTCCTAAATACCGAAGTATAACCACTTCTCCACACTCTATTCTTTCGAGGTTTCGCAAGTCACGATTTCGGGACTTGCGAGTACAAGGGAAACTTACCCATGGGTTTTCTGGGTACTGAAACACTGAAATGTCGAACCAAGTCACGCTATGCCAATTCGGGTTTCCACGAGTCGGGGTTTCATATATCATAATTTCGGGATACAAGAGGTCGAAGATTCACACTCCTCGACTACTCGAATGCCGAAAAGACGATACACTCGCTCATCATACAGTTGACCAATTTCGGGGTTTCGCAAGTCAGGGTTTCGGGACTTTACGAGTACAAGGAAATACTTCCTTGGGTGTTCCGGGTTCTGAAACACCAAAAATTCCTAACTCATCCATACGCCGTCATTTCGAGTTTTCGTGAATCGGGGTTTCGAGTCTTGCGAGTATAGGAGAACTCGCACTTAGGTAATCCGGGTGCTGAAAAGTTGAAACACTTACCGGCCACCATGTGTACTCTACAGTTGGACGATCCAGGTACTCCCATGGGTCTTGGAATCGACGGTCCTGATTTCTTCGCTACTTACGAAGGTTAAAAAGGGGTCGAGGCATTAACGCCCGTGTTCCTTTATCTAATTTAACAGTCGTAATAGACCTTAGATCCCCTGAAAGGATCTCATTCATGCATTTAACAATAGGAAGGGTATCGTGGGTACCAAACCATTGAAAGGTCCTTAATTCATCCACACAATGTCATTTCAGGATTTCACGGGTCGAGGTTTCGGGACTCGCGAGTACAAAAGGACTCGCACCTAGATACCCTGGGTGCCGAAACTCCGAAATATCGAAGTCTAAGAATACCATTCTCTCCTGTGCAGGATTTTAAAAACTATGCCATTAATTCCTTCTTCAGGCCCTTGGGTGAATTTCACCAAGTATGAAGACCCGAATGGAAGGTCCTCTTAAAATCTTTGAGCTATTAGCCTCTATGATTGGTAGTGAGAAAGATCAAGGTTTTTACTACGAAGGCAGTCCTTTCTAGGCACTTACCTTGACTTTATAGAGTGAGGGAAATTTCTCGAAAGCAGACCTGAAAAACTGCACTTATTCATAAATATATATATATATATAAACCGAATGTGGTCATTCCAACATAAGCATGCAACCACCATTTCCGATCAAAACACCATGCAAACATTTCTTACATGGAAACCATGTATAATTGTTCAAAACATGAGCATACATTCCAAGTTATTCAATGCAAGACACAAGATATAAACACTTATCAGAAAACACCAGGTGATGCAACTACTGAGAGGGGCACTCATTTCCACCCAACCATAGGCTCAGTGACTCCGAATGGATTTAACACTAGCCACCCCTGCGCTAGACCACAATGCTTGAGACTCTCTGTCTCGGTTCTTCAGCAACCAAGAATGAAGGTTACTCTCCTTCTTCTATGCTATCACTCACTCTGTATTTTGTTCCAGATTTCTTTCAATCTCTCCCTCGCGTTCGTCCCCTCCCACACCTTTTACCTACCTTTTCTTTTCCGACGAGGTTTCATGTGGAATGAATTTCCCCGCGGTGGTCAAGTATGAGGCCTCCACGGATGGGCGGTTCACCCCCATCCCTCATTAACTCATGAGGAGCCTCTTCACCTACCATCCTGGCGAGTAATTCATTTCGGGGCCAGGGAGCTACTCTTGGTTCTCTGGGCTAGTGAAGACCAAATACGGTTTGGTTCAGTGGAAGTTAACGCCACCATTCCAGGTGCCTTCCACCACATTTCTTTAGCCATCATGGTCTCTTTTTCAACACATTCCCCTCCCAACAGTCCTACAACATATATTCATAACATTATTTACATTCGTCGACCCTTTATACTAAGGTCCATTCAAATCACACATTCACATCTTTGAGTTATCCATAGTTCTAGGCCAGTATAGTTATTTTTACAGGCTGGGGGAAATAGGGTGTTATAATTCCGTCCCCCTTAAAGTAACATCGTCCTCGATGTTCTATCTATCAAAATGACATGTATGTATCGAGGTAAACAAAATTGGATATTCATGTTTCATGGCATCCTCCATTTCCCATGTAGCCTCATCTAGGCCAAAATGTCTCCACTGCAGCTTGACCTGTGCAATGGTTCAGTTTCGGAGAAGGGTTTCCTTTCTGTCCATTATGCATTGAGGTTCTGGTAGGAATTGTCACTCCATTTCCACCTGGATCATAGACCAATCAATTATATGATTAGAATCATGTACATATTTCTTCAATAATGATACATGGAAACCATTATGTGCTTTTATTGTGGGAGGAAGTGCTAGCCTATAGGATACAAGTCCCACTCTATATAGAACCTCAAAGGGTCCATAATACCGAGGTGCCAACTTGGCACAAGATCACATTTTCAGAGAACTCTTTCGAGGCCTAACTCTAAGATATACATGGTCTCCTGTCTTGAACTCTCTTGGAGTTCTCTTTTGGTCGGCGTAACGTTTCTATCGATTCTGAGCGACCTTCAGGTTATGTTTTATCTAAGTCACTTGTTGTTCCATTTCTTTCAACATGTCAGGTCCAAAAGAAATTATGTTTACGGGATTAATCCAAATGACATGAGTGTTGCATGGCCTACCATATAGGACTTCGAAGGGGCTCATCTTTAAGGATTCTTGGTAGTCGTTGTTGTAGGCGAATTCCACTAGTGGAAGGTAATCTTCCCACTTCTTGGGTTGATGCATTACATGCATTTTTAGCATGTCTTCTAGTATTTGGTTCACTCTTTCCATCTATCCATCAGTTTGAGGGTGATAGGCGGTGATAAACAACAACTTGGTCTCTAAACCCACCATCAGTGATTTCCAAAAGTTGGAAGTAAATTTCGTGTCTCTGTCAGACACGATCTCTTTCGGCATACCATGTAGTTTAAATATCTCCTTCATGAATACCTGAGCGATATCTATTGCCTTGTAATTCGACTTGATGGGGATGAAATGGGTAGACTTGCTCAATTTATCCACCACTACCATGATGGTGTCATTCTGTTTGGCCGAGGTTGGTAATCCGGTGATGAAACCCATGGAGATGGTTTCCCATTTCCATTCTAGGATTGGTAGAGGTTTTAATAATTTTGCTGGGTGTCAGTGTTCTGCTTTTACTTGTTGGCATTCTATGCATTTGGCTAGGTACTCAGCTATGTCTTTCTTCAATCCAGGCCAATAGAATTGTTTCTCAGTGGTCGTGATCATCTTCTGGTATCTTGGATGACCAGTATAGGCTCTTTTATGTAGTTCATCCAGTATCAACCTCTTTAAGTCATCACAATATGGGATATAAAATCTGCTTCGGTAAGTGAGCATGCCTCCTTCCATCATATGGTAGTCTCCATACTTTACCCCTGTGGGTTCTTGCTGTAGGTACGAGGTCACGATTTGGACGAAGGGATCTGTTTCTTGTGCATTTCTAACTCTTTCCTCGACATCTGTCTTGCATGAGCTCACCACGTCCAGGTGAATTATTTTCATGCTTCTGCTAAGGGCATCAACCACCCTATTTTCCTTTCCCTTAATATGTTTGATTTCAAAATCAAACTTGTTGAGGAGGGCCATCCACCTAGCTTGTCCGGCATTGAGCTTTGGTTGGTCAAACAGATATCGCAATCCATAGTGGTCTGTCATAAGTACAAATTTTCTTCCTAGGAGGTAATGCCTCCACATTTTCAAGGCGTGGACTATGGCAGCCAACTCTAGATCATGGATCACATAGTTGACTTCGTGCTCATTCAGTTTTTGGGATTCATAGCAGACCACACTTCCTCCTTGCATAAGGACTCCTCCGAGCCCTTCCTTACAGGCATCTATGCACATGAGGAAGTCAGCTTCAGGATCAATGATCTTAAACACAGGTGCATGGGCCGGTAGATGTTTCAGGGTCTGAAATATTTCTTCACATTTCTGTTTCCACATGAATTTTGTCCCCTTCTTTTGGAGGGCAGTGATTGGACAACCAATCTTGGAGAATCCTTTTATAAATCTCCTATAGTATCCTGCTAATCCCATAAAGGATCTGATATCCGAAACATCCTTTGGGGTAGGCCATTCCATGATAGACCTGATTTTGTCGGGGTCTACTGCTACTCCTTCTTTGGATAGAACATGGCCTAAGTAATGTATTTTCTTTTGGAAGAATTCACATTTGTTGAATTTGGCATAGAGTTGATGTTCTCTTAGCACTTGCATCACAAGCCTAAGATGCTCTTCATGCTCTTCTTCATTCTTGGAGTAAATTAATATATCGTCAATAAAAACCAGCACAAATTTGTTTAGTAATTTACTGAGTACATTGTTAATCAAGCACATGAAAGTGGCAGGGGCATTGGTTAACCCAAATGGTACTACCACAAAGTCATAGTGACCATACCTCATCCAGAAGGAAGTTTTATGGATGTCTTCACCCTTGATTCAGACTTGATGGTATCCTGACCTCAAGTCAATCTTTGAGAAAATAGACGCACCCCCTAATTGGTCGAACAGGTCATCGATCCTGGGCAAGGGGTACTTGTTCTTTATGGTTACCTTATTGATTTGTCTATAATCTATACACAGTCTAAGGGTACCGTCCTTCTTTTTCACAAATAGGACTAGTGCTCTCCATGGAGACACGCTGGGCCGGATATAGCCCTTATCCGTCATTTCTCTTAATTGAAATTTGAGTTCAACTAACTCAGGTGTGCTCATCAGGTAGGGTGTCATAGACACCGACACCGATCCCAGTGCAAATTCTATCAAGAATTCTATGTCTCTTCTCGGAGGTAGACCCGACACCTCTTCCGGAAACACATCTCTGTATTTTCTTAGGGTAGGGTGGCCTTCGAGGCTTGGTTTGTCATCTTCAATAGTTTTCAACACCTGTATTGCATATAGGGGACATCCTTTTTGGAAATACTTTCTCATTTGTAGAGATGATATTTGTCTCACCGAGACAGGTTTTTGGATCCCTTGAAGGGTTATCCTTTTCCCTTCTTTACTTACACATTCTAAGGTTTTATGGTAACAATCCAATCTGGCTTTATGGGTGGCTAGCCAATCCATACCAATCAATAGATCATATGATCCCAGGGGTAATATGTTAAGAGTTGCTTGGGTGGGGAATTCACCCAACATTAATTGGCAGGCTAGTATGACCTCTGCTACCCTTCTTTTGGTGCCAGTGGCTAAGTGTACCAACCATGGCTTGGTAGGTTTTTGTGGTTGTAGTTTACACTTATCAACAACCTTAGGGGCTATATAACTCAAATTTGAACGAGGGTCAATCAAAATAGACACTAGATGGTTGGAAATCATACCTTCTATTTCCACCACTGAAGCTTGGTGGTCAACTTAGTTATTATCCAAGGCTGCATAAATTTGTGGCACACTCCTAGCCACATCATTGATGGTGGTAGCTTCCTGGATGTTGTAAATTCTTCGACTATTTTGTTGTCGGTGTGGACAGTCTCTCAGTAGATGTTCTTCTCTGCAACCCCAACATTTCAAAGGTTCTCTCTTTGGGTTATCAATCTTTACTAGGACAGATCCAGAAAGTTTATTTCCGCTCAAGGAGGGAAAGTTTTGTTGGTGTACACTTCGGGTTGGGAAGCTCATCCTTGAGTTATTTTTATAGTCCCTAAATCTTGGGGATTTAAACCCCTTTTTCTGGAATCCCAAACTATTCTTCTACTTCCAGCCTTTGCGAGGTTCTGTTCGATGTCCAAGCTGTTCATAACAATATCTTGCCTTTCAGATAATATCTTCTAGGGTCTTTGGTTCGTCAAATTCAATCATGTTCTGATAGTCCTTAGGTAGTCCATTGATGAATCGTTGCACCTTTTCCTTTTCTGTTTTTATGTAGGGTATATACCTCAGCAACTCGAGGAATCTACTGATATATTCCTCTATGGTGAGTTTCCCCAGCTTAAGTTCATAGAATTCTTTAGTCTTTTCATCGAAATATTTTTTCGACAGATACTTCTTCCTGAAGTATTTCTAAAACCGTTCCCAAGACAGGCCTTATTTGTGAATCCCTTTTACATTCTTAAGGTCTTCCCACCAAATGGAAGCCTTTCCATTCAAGTTGAAGGTGGCCACTCGGGCCTTCAAATTTTCTGAGAAGTCATGGACTCTGAAATACTTCTTTAGTCCAAGCAGCTAGGCCTCTGCTTCCTTTGATTTATTTATTTCACCATCGAAGGAGGGTGGTTTTTCCTTCCTGAATTATTTGAATTTATGACCCTTGGAAAGATTTCGCTTCTTCTATTTTCTTCGAGAATAAGAACTAGTTCAGTTGCTAGAAGAGCCCTCCGAACCGCCAACTTCATTCCCAGAGGAATCATCTGTCGTTGGTCCTTTACCTCTGGGATGGACCTTTTTCGAGGTGATCCTCTCAGTGTGGCCACTGATATGACCATGTTTCTGTACCTCAGGTTCATGTTGCATTTGTCTTTGTAGGTCGGATAAGATCTGCAGTAAAACTGCGTTAATTTCTGTTTGCTTCTCTTGTTCTTTCATCATCGTCTCATTGTCAGCCTTGTAGCTTTGTAATTCGTACATGAGACTCCTCACAGTCTCGGCTAGATTTGGAAGGGTCCATATTGCCCTCCTTTCGTCAGACTCTTCGTCTCTATTGTGGGAGCCTTCCCCCACCTCTTGATGAGTCTCCATTCTATGCATCTGTAATTTCTCACGGTTGATCGTCTGCTTGGGTGCAAAAGACAAACTCTGGTTATTAGTCAATATTTATATTTATTTATAACCAGTACATAATTCATATTTTTCACATGTACACACACAATAGGAGTTTTCATTCTTAACTTCGTCTTTTGATTAGGAAGGTTAAGACAGGGGGTTACTCCTTTTAGGAGTGTTTCAAATGGATCTTCTGCACAACTCATTCATGAGCCAAAGTAGGCCAAGTGTTGTAACAATGCTCTGAATGCAATTTGTAACATACCCACTTCGGAATTCATAATTTTTTGGCCTTTTTCTTGTTTTCTTCGAGGAACAGAATTCCTCGAATCCCTACAGGGTCAGATACATACCTTGCCATCCCTTATCCGTACTCATATGATTGGTGGCTAGGACCATAGGCCTTATCGGAAAGGTGCTCGTCGGCTTTCACAATTCAAGAAATCGCGATACATGTATTTTCTTTTCTCTCTTGTCTTTCGAAGGGCCAAAACCCGAAACGGTTTTAACCGCTTATCAAGATTCACAACAACTTGGATTAAGCCCTGGTACTCTACCCTTCAAGATTTCACATACTGGAAATTTAGGATATGCGACGACAGGAGGTTTCATGCTTAGGTTTCTCGAGAGTCGAAACTTCGAAACCTGCATACATATATATATATATATATACATCGCTCTGTCTATTTCAAGAATTCGCAAACTAGGCTTTCAGGACCAGCGAGTACAAGATATGTTTCCAATAGGTATCTCAAGTACCAAAATACCGAAATACCCAATATTATCCATGCTAAGCCATTTCGGCATTCCTCCTTTCGGGATTTTGCATTATGTGAAAACAAGGGGTCTCGCCCCTAGGTTTCCCAGAAGCCGAAAACTCCGAGTCATCAAAACTTTAAACATGCTCCTCTATTTCGGAGTTTCCTCCATCAGGATTTCACTAATCAGGGTTTCAAGACAGGAAAATTCATGGGGCCCGCACTTAGGTACCCCGGGTGCCGAAATACCGAAGTATAACCACTTCTACACACTCTATTCTTTTGAGGTTTCGCAAGTCAGGATTTTGGGACTTGCAAGTACAAGGGAAACTTACCCTTGGGTTTTCTAGGTACCAAAACACCGAAATGTTGAACCAAGTCACGTTATGCCAATTCGGGTTTTCGCTAGTCGGGGTTTCGTATATTGGAATTTTGGGATACAAGAGGTCAAAGATTCACACTCCTCGACTACCCGAATGCTGAAAAGCCGATACACCCGCTCATCATACACTTGACCAATTTCAGGGTTTCGCAAGTCGGGATTTTGGGACTTGCGAGTACAAGGAAATAATTCCTTGGGTGTTTCGAGTTCTGAAACACCGAAAAGTCCTAACTCATCCATACGCTGTCATTTTGGGTTTTCATGCATCAGGGTTTCAGGTCTTACGAATACAGGAGAACTCGCACCTAGTTACCCCGGGTGATGAAAAGCCGAAACACTTATCAGCCGCCACGTGTACTCTACCACTGGATGGTCCAGGTACTCCCATGGGTCTTGGAATCGATGATCCCAATTTCTTCGCTACTTACAAAGGTTAAAAAAGGGTCGAGGCATTAATACCCGCGTTCCTTCATCCAATTTAATGGTCATAACAAACCTTAGATCCCCCGAAAGGATCTCATTCATGCATTAAGCAAGAGGAAGGGTATCCTAGGTACCGAACCACCAAAAGGTCCTTAATTCATCCACACACTGTCATTTCGAGATTTCATGGGTCGGGGTTATGGGACTCGCAAGTACTAAAGGACTCACACCTAGAAACCCCGGGTGCCGAAACTCCAAAATATCGAAATCTAAGAATACCATTCTCTCCCGTGAAGGATTTTAAAAACTATGCCATTAATTCCTTCTTCAAGCCCTTGGGTAAATTTCACCAGGTTTGATGACTCGACTGGAAGGTCCTCTTAAAATCTTTGAGCTATTAGCTTATGTGACTAGTAGTGAGCAAGCTCAAGGTTTTTAATGCGAAGGTAGTCCTTTCTAGGCACTTACCCCGGCTTTATAGAGTGAGGGAACTTTCCCGAAAGAAGAC
>JZKD02S0667572.1:1046053-1079850 GCA_000966675.3 Picea glauca | reverse complement strand
CTCTCTTTCTTCCCTACATATACCACCCCTTTCTCTCTCTCCTCTACTCTCCCCCCATTTCTCTCTTTATATCTCTCTACCCTCTCTTCCCTCTATCCCCCCCTTGTTGAGGAAAAGATATGAAATGATCTTACTCGATCATTTTCAGAGATTTCTTGGCTAAAGAAAGATAGACGAGAATATCAACCTAGATTTATAGACATCAAAATTGACATCCTAACTCACCAGTATTGTTTACAAGTTCTTAGGACGTTTTCTTTATAAATAAAATCTTGCTGAAAAATTCACTATCTATGTAATTTTCTGAACATATCAAATGTTGAAATAAATATAGAGATAGAAGTAAAGAAACCAAGTCAATAATCAGAACATATGAGATATAAAGAAATCCTTTATTTCATTCCAATTCATCAAAGAATGATTCTCTTTACAAAATTTCCTGAAGAAGTTTTGGACCAAAGCCAAACTTAGATGTCCTCGATGAAACATACAAAAAGGACTTCTGACAGAAAATAAAAAACTAAACTTTAAAAGCTAGATCATCTTGCCACAGATTGCTTACCACTCGACTCTGCACAATAGCCTTTCTCAGTCATGAAATTTAATTCACAAACATACATGTTTACACAAACTATCAAAGATAGATCAACACCTCTGAGAAACAAGTGTCTGAATGATGTAATTCAGCCCTAAATCTTGTTGTCTACAATTGGAACCTACTATCATAAAAAGAATTAGGCTTGTAATGAATGAAAATTGAACTATCTCAACACAAACTCAAAGAGAAAACCTTAGTATGCTTCTCCTTCTATTCTCCCCATGTTCCTCCCTTTTCTTCTGCCTTTAAGAAAATTGGGATTCGTTGAAGTAG
The DNA here is from genome assembly GCA_000966675.3 of Picea glauca. Lineage (NCBI taxonomy): Eukaryota > Viridiplantae > Streptophyta > Pinopsida > Pinales > Pinaceae > Picea > Picea glauca. Next base: position 1,078,979 of record JZKD02S0667572.1, on the reverse strand, counting down.
TTGAACTACTTCATTAGTTAAGTTAACTAAAAAATCAACCAATTTTTAGTTAAGGGGGAAAAGTAATAAATCATAGTAAGGGATTTTAAATAAATAATAACTAGTATGTGGGACCCCTTATGACTCCCTTTAGCTTTTAACAATCATAACACAACTAGTTTAAACAAAACATCCCTTGTTGTGAATCCCATCATCACTTTCATATTTGACAATTAATCTCAATGATTTTGAAATTATTTCCAAAATATATTACCCATATATCCAAAAATAATGTGTTGTCCAAAATTTCAGAAGTCAACTGTTATCATCAATTTATAAATAAAAACAACTTAAAATCCATATTTTCCACCCTAGATGCAATATCTCCCTTGTTGTTGTTGTCGCCTTTCGATCTCTCTGAATTTTCCTTAGGCTTTGATGAGCCTTTAGGCCTAATCTCACTAATGACATGAGAGCAATCATCCGTCAAATGCATGCGGGAGGACACAAATTTATCAAAGCCATTGGATGGTGAGGAAGGGGAAACAATGTATTTTCCTTTGTCAGGGGTATGGTGGGACTCGGTTTTCAACCTTTTACTCACATGGGAAGATTGAGCTGGTGAGTGGACAAGGGAAGCTTGGAAAATCTGATTGATAGGCGAGGGAGCAGGTAAAGACAAGTTAGGCTAGCCATGATCTTGGGAGACTGTCAGGTGGACAATCTCTTTCCATTCGCCATTTTTGGTAACTTCAGGCTGTAGTGTGACATGAGGAGGAACGAGAATACTAGGGACCTGTGGGGCTTGGAAGGGAGGCCTAGGTTGGACCACTCCTTTCCCAATCCAATTAGAAAACCCATCTTGAAATAGTTGGCCTAACTCTTTGGAGTCTGCATCAAAGTGTATGGATAACATTGGCCTTCTTGGGCCTCTGTTCCAATTACCTCTCCCTCGGTTACCTATGTCATTGATACCTCTGCTGAAAAAACTCATTCATGTATGCATAATTGATTAGAAAATAGTTTCTTTAACAACCATACATGACAACTCTTTGAAAAATATGAAATAAAATTTGTCTTAACAACATATCACACTCATGCAATCCAATCCACATAAATTGTTTAATAGTTGTCAATGAGAAGGGGGTGAACAAAGGTTCTAGGATATGCAAGGGGTTGTATTGAGAGAAAAATGTAATGATGAGGGGGGGAAAGATCATTATTACTGCTCATAGACAACACACAATCAACTTTAATGTAAACCAAATAATATATATCATTGTACTCCATCCCTACGATCTTAAACAGTCATAATACAGAGTTTCCCTTGACTATAATTAAATTTTAGGAACATGGAGTGGACAATGAATATGGGAAGGCGAGGGGATTGTAACTAACAAAAATTGAAATAATGATAGGGTAAAAGAGCAGAAATTTTTCATAAGATTAATTAAGTAATCCATCAAACAATTATGAATTTAATGCAAACGATCCAACATCAACCAACAATTACTGTGATTAATTAAACAATTAATGTGTGTTTCACTATCCACATTTAAACCCCTTTAATTAACATAGTGTCATCATACTCAAAACAATATGCCTTCCAAACAATCTATATAAGGATTATTTTCCTTCTCACTTCCTTCATTTAACATTTAAAAAAAAATCTAATGAACACACAGTCATTTGTTTCAACTATGTTCAGCATCAAAACCATCAACCACTGTCCATAAATATTTCCTCAAATCAAACACAGACACAAGCTCTTTTAGAAACATGCTCGATTCCATTCTTCTAATCAATTTAACAATTAAATTGTAATGAAACCATACTATTATAAAACATGTACCCATCTTCAATGGTGCAATGATATGATGCACGATATCCATAAAATGTACAGAGTGGACAACCAAGCCACAACTATCAACAGTTCAAATTGCAATAATCTTGATTGGGAAATTAAACACACAGTAACATTGACCAACATTTCCACTTATACCATGTTTTAGGAAACACACAGACCAATACATAACACAATAATCATTTATGTGACTTAATCAAACCATAAAATAATGTTGAGTTAACAATCCTATTGTTACAATAAATAATGCATTGATTGTGTGCCCATAATCATTTATGATTATAATTGTGTCATTAAATCTATCAACAAAGACAAAACAATGATCAAACCAATGTCAATGTTATTCCAACAACCCATGACAATCAACAAGATATCGACAGGATATAATTGGCTTAGTTAATCAAACTCGAGCTCTGAATAATCAAGGTTTTTTTTGGTGGAACCAACATAGGGAGACTGGAGTTGACCATACCAATAGCAGGTGAGATCCCTTCGAGACAACCCAATGGACATACATGATACATAACCATTAGCTTGGAAGACAGGGTGAAAGTTCACCCCAGGTAATAGAGACTATGAATTAGAGGAGCAGAGGCTTCTTATAGGCCAGTAATAACATCGAGAACACGCAAGGCATAACCCTCGTGATTTCCCCCCCCAAAAACCGAATAATGCTGGTGGAAATGCAAAGCCATGTAATAGAAACCAACCCTAAAGCAAGCCTCTTGGAATAATATCCACGATAACCAACTGCGCAGAAACCAAAATCATAAAATGAGCCCACGACCCACTAAAAAATGAAATGCAGTGACCCAAGGTGGTTCAAAATAAAACAAAATAACCCCATAACACCAAATACGACCATTTATGGTTACAAAACTCTGAGGAGATGACCAAAAAGTCCAGATGGAAAGAAAATCAAAACCCCATAAAGACAACTGAGAGCCTTCATGGCTTCCACCACATAGAATAATCAATGAAACCATGACTTCATCTATCAAATTTCCATTTGCATAGAATAACATACAAACAACTATTCCAGATAAATACCATGAGTTTACAAAGTTTCCATCCTTAAGAAAAGAACAAACCAATACATCACCGAGCCAATATCTATTTCATAAACAGAGCGTGTTCATGGATGGAAAAAAAAACATACTTGTTACCAAATAGCCTTAAAAACACGAGCTTGTTCGAGCAGTTCCTTCCTCGCCTGAATATCAGAGCTTAACCACATCGAAACATAATTGAACAATAGCCAATCTAGGGTGACGACCAGTGGGAGAGGTATGGAGTGGCGTGCAGTAAATGCACATCTCTTCCATCCTATACTCATTCAATTACTTAGTACACGCCAATCAACCATCAATTAATCAATTCAATTAATCCATGCATCAAAACTAGCATCCATTACTTGCCAAGTGTGCCACCCGATATCACATTAACCATTTCAAAACATGCCATGATGCACATCAAATGTTCCTTCATATAAATCAATACATCATATAGCCACCAACATTGCTAGTTAGTACTAACATCAACCATTTTAAATTTCAAATGAATATAGTATAGCATAGCATAGCATAGGTCTCTTTTCAATTTCTCTTATTTGTTGTTACTAACCTGTAGGTGTAACAAGTAATGAATCAAGGCACCAATAGGAAAGGTAATAATGTTTAACGTAAGCCACGATGGCTTGAAATTAGATCCTAGAGAAACAACGCCAACACATTACATGTATTATCCATCATCCATTTTTTGCAAATAGAACCAACATTTCACCATCAATCATTTAGAGCCCTGTAAGAAGTGTCGAACAACATCATAAATATCAAATACGAACCTGGTCCTCCAATATACAAGGGGGTCCCACCTACTAATATTATATATCATTAGCTTATAAATAATAGGCTTAGCAACACTTTGCAGGCAAAATCCTCGTTACGATTTTTATCATCAAAACCCCCTTCCTCTCACAATTAGTTCTACTCTCTCTCTCCACCCCCTCCTCCCTCCCTCTCTCTCTCCCTCTCCCTCTCACTATCTCTCCTCTATCTCTCTCATACATCTACCCCTACCCACTTTCTCTCCCCCCCTTCCTCTCACTCTCTCTCTACCTAATCTCTTTGTCTCCCTCTCACACACTCAAACACTCCTTTTCTATCACCCCTATCTTTCTTTATATTGCCCCCCCTCTCACACTAAGACATTCCCTATGTACCCCCCTCCTCCCTCTATCTCTCCCCCTCCCTCCCACTCTCTCTCCTACATCTACCACCACTTTATCTCTCTCATTGTTAGATGCACTCTCACTATATCCCACTCCCTCTCTCTCCTCTACTCTCCCCCCATTTATCTCTTTATATATTTCTACCCTCATTTCCCTCTATGTTCCCCCTTCCTCTCACAGTCATTATCACTCTCTCTCTATCCCTTCCTCCCTCTCTCTCTTTCTCCCCCTCCATCATACTATCTCTCTTCTCTCTCTCTCATATATATACCCCTCCCCATTATGTCTCCCCTCCTTCCTCTCACTCTCTCTCTCTACCCTCTCACTTTGTATCCCTCTCCCTCCCTCTCACACACTCAAACACTTCATTGTTCAACCCACCTCTCTTTCTTTCTCTTCCCCCCTCTCACACTCACACATTCTCTCTTTACCCCCCTACTCCCTCTATCTCCCCCCCTCACTCCCAGTATCTCTCCTCTCTTTATCTATTACATATATCACCTCTTCCTCTCTCTTGTTGTTGTTAGTCTCACTCTCACTATATCCCCCTCCCCCTCTCTCATATACTCTCTCCCCATTTATCTCTCTATCCCCCCTTCCCTCTATATCCCCCCTTCCTCTCACACTCAGTCTCAATATCTCTCTCCTTGTTGTTATTCTCACTCTCACTCTCTATCCCCACATCCTTATGTCCTTCTCTTTTCCCCTAGTTCTACCTCCCACTCTCTCTATCCATCTAAAGGCAAGGCATGTCTCACAATTAATAAAGGACATGTGAAACAAAGAAATGTAGCCTCACCTATAAGGTGAGTTTTAAGTTTTTGGTCTTCTTCGAATGGATAACTTGTACGAGTACATGTATGAGCATGAGCATGACCTAGACCATGAACTATACCTAGACCACCACCTAGACCCCCCTAGCTTCATCAAATCCTACCCATAACTTTTACTCTATGCTTAACCCCATGCACACCCAAGCTCCAAGTGCAGTATGACTATACCTCTTTTTTTATAATGATATTTTATGGATATGATCATTCAACTATGGTTTAATAATGATCTCACATGATTTAATGATGATTATGGTATGTTGATTATTATTTTTTATTTTAATATAAGAATAATCTTATAATTGATTCGATATTTTTTATTCACAATCAATGTTTGAATCCCTCTCTATATATTACCTCTTCAAATATCTCCCTCTCTCTCTCTCTTTGTCTCTCTCCTCCTTTATCTCCCCCTTTGTCCCTCCCTCCCACTATCTCTACCCTCTTTGTCTCCTACATCTACCACCTCTTTCTCTCTCCTTGAAGTTAGTCTCACTCTCGGGTAAATTCATGAAGGTGGGTGAAACTTTCATGAGAATCGGGTCTCCAAAATTCCAAAAGATAATTTTCGGCTGAACTAATATTTTTTTTGGCCGAAATATGTTTCAGTCGAACCTTTGAACGTCAAATCGAATGATACCATGACGACGCCCTTGATTTCCATGTCCAATTTTATCCAGACAAATTTTTTTCATCCGATAACATCTTTTCAGCCGAAAGATATTACGATCGAAAGGTTCTTTCGGCCTACAGAAATTTTCGGCTAAAAGAAAATTTCGGCCGAAAGAACTTTTCAACCAAAAGAACCTTTCGGTTGAAAATTTATTTTGGCCGAAAAGAGGTTTATATATTACCCTCACATCGCGAGTGTTATAGTTTTTCTGAGTTTTTGGTTAGTTTATAGTGTTGGTGATAGTGCTAGGTGATTGTGTTAGTTGATTGCATCGGATATAGCGCTAGGCGATAGTGTTGCATGTCATTGTTGTAGGTGGGAAGACGAGCAGTTGGGTGGACATTGGAGCTATGGGCAGGTGGGTGTTGTAGTTGCGGGAGTCTCATCCAAGTAAATTTGTGTCTTCTATCAAAATATTTTCGACACAAAAATTTAACAATAATTTGCTTGAGGCATTGTCGGTAAGGTTTAGTGGTAAATTTTTAATTTTGTCTTGGGGTGGGGCTATCTCATCAATTACAGGGTCAAATTTTTGTTCATCATTATCCAATTTATTAATTTTCATCCAACCAATATAGCATTGAGAAAAAACACATAAGAGTACACCAGAATTCCATTTTCGAATCTATAGTTTCTCCACCTGTGAGAAGAGTATCCCATAATGTTACCATCTATACGCCATCCACACTCTCCTGAATGCAATTCATTCAAAAATTGTTCCATATGATAACTACCAATTCGCCACTTCACCCAAACCAGGATTTGCATAGAATTGTATACCCATTTTCCAAAACCCTTTACACCCAAAGTTCTTAACACTTCGATACCTGAGACAATGCACAACATCTGTAAAACTATCATTACTGAGAGCATTATCCTCTCTCTATCAGTAAGTCCCAAACTATCACTCTGTGCCATCTTTCTAATTCTCTTGGAAAGACACAACAAATCCAAAAAATCCATGAGAAAAGAAATACCAATGCTTTCCATTATAACCATAACTCTAGGTTTAGAGAGAGGCATAGGATGTATACCATTGACCATTTCCCCCTTGAAATGAACCAACCAGATACCAATTAAAAGAGAAAATTAAGTTAATACTACCCACAATAAATGATAATGTCCTCAAACTTAGAACTGATGATGTAAAGGTCAACATTTGGAAAACATGGTGTAATTGGCATTATAATTTACTAGATCTTTCACAAGAAACATATTGGCGGGAAACCCAGTTTCTTTACTCTCAAGAAGATAGTTTCTTATTGCCCTTCTGGCTATTAGGGCACTTGAGAAGCCATCTAGTCTTAAACAGACAGTTAGTACAACATTGATTACGACTTCTGCTAACCTTGGAAATATTACTGTAACACTTTTGTATCTTTCTATTGCTGAGAGTCATCCACTCTTATGCATGTAATTTTGAAGAGCATCAGAAGCCATGAATATGACTCCATCAACATATCTGGTTTCTTCATCTTCATACCTTGAATATTTTAAAGAACCTATCAACAACTTTGTCCAATTATCCAATTTATTAAATTGTTAATTTTTGTTCATCATTATTATCCAATTACAGTGTCTATTTTTTGTTCAAATGTGTTAGTGATGAACTTCTAATTTTTAGGTGGGTGTTTGAGCAATTGTAGAATGAATAGTTTGTTGATCATAGTTCATTTTAATTGTTAAAGAAGTTTGATATGTATTTTTGGGTTTTTTAGAAATGTTGCTTACACCCTCCCTCATTCTACCATTCCATTGTGCATCCAACAAATTCTATTACCTTGTGCTCTCACCTCCAAATCCTGCGTAAACATTGGATCAACCTAGTTTTCATTTTAGCCATCAAAATTCAAATCTTCCATGACCATTTGTGATCCTGCAACCCATTGTACCATGGTGTATGAACCAAAGTGAAAATCATCCCTCACAACGCCCAAAATCCACTTTTCCAATTCAAAATGTCAGCTACACAACCTGTTGGAATGCCTATAGTGATTACAAAGGATACCCCTAACAAATGCCTCCAACTAAACAGTCAATTCTAGAACAGGTTGTACATGAAGCCTCTGCTAGTTATATATCCCAAGTAATGGAGGTGGAGACATAGCATACTTAATAGGAGAACTTGGTAGATAGAGATGGAGATAGATATGGACCATGTCTATCTATTATTTTCTTATAAGGATCCATGCACCTTGTGCATGCTAATGCAAACAACAACATGGACTTATTGAACCTATATCAGTCTAATTTGGTCAAGTATGTTGTCCCCCCAAGTGCATAACTTACCATATCTTGTCCATTGATGATGTGAGTACTATAACCCTGAATAACGAATCATAGTGTATAAGAATGGTACCCTAGTCTTGTCCCTTACTCCTGAGTTATTTGAAAGGATGTTATTCGTACGCATCGGGATCTGTTTTGGAAAGATATATAGGTTAAAACAATTGTAGTCCTGATTTTTTGTTCTTCATAATTCAATTTTAGTATTTTTTATTTTCTTCATAATTCAATTTTAGTATTAAATGAAAAGCTAGATTTGTTTTGTTTACGCTGAATTTGCCTTCATATATTACTTAATTTTCTTTTCAACTGAGTATCCTCATTTAATATGATTCTAATTAGGTTTCCCCTTTTCTACTTTATACAATAAACAAGGTTTATGTTTTAGAGTATAATCTTTCAACTATGTTTGTGTGGGTTAACTATATAAGTCCTTAGACATGTTGTGATTTGAAAATCTCAAAGCTATGTTGATTAATATTTAGTGAATATTTTTTTATTTTTTACATTGAGATTGTGTTATAATGATTTAAATATCTAGATTGTGTGATAATGATTTAAATATCCAATTAGTAATTTTACAATTTTATATTGAGATTGTATTATTTGTATTGGATGGCTTTTCATATTTTATTTTCTTTTTATTGGAAATATAATATAGAACTAAATAATTATTACATGGTAAAATTGAAATCAATTATGTGGTGCAATGTTTAATAAATTCTGATAAATGTTAAAACAAATTTTTATTTTGTTATTCTTTGTTGAAATATAATACAAAAGTAGAAGATTATTACATGGTGAAATTGACACCAATCTTGTGATGCAATGTTTACTAAATTCTTATAAATGTTAGAATAGATTTTTACTATATTAATTTGGAACTTTATAGTCAATGTAAAATTATGGTTTATAACATTTTTTTATCAATTTAATTTTTTTTATTGGGAAATTATGAATTCAAATAAAATTAATATTTGGGTTAGTTAAACATTTAGCTCACATATAATATATGTGATCTAGCTCACATATAATATGTGTGAGCTACATATAATATATGTGATCTAGATCACATATATTGTATGTGAGATAGCTCACATATAATATATGTGACGTCCTATCCATGTACAGGGACATGGACGAATATGGCCCTGTCCATGTACAGGGAAAGACTCGAATTCGGGGATGTCCCTGTACATGGACAGGGCCATATTAATCTATGTCCCTTAGCTTAGTAAAGGCTATGTGACACACTATGACTATTACATACTAATACATGGTTACTATAAAGGTATACATATTAATGGTAATCATTATAATCACTTGCTTGCTTATCTGATAATTACGATCATACCTTTTATATTGAGTTCATGTTAGTAAGGGATATGTTCTCCTCTTGAAATTAACCAATTTATATTACCTATGATATTCTTAAGCTTCACATTTTATGTCCTTATTGAAACCCATAGATATATATTATTTATCTGAATAAGTTGTACACACCATATATGTAGTTTCCCTAATAAAGGTAATATAACTAAAATCAATCCTAATACTGATAATAATCAAAGCATGTAAGCTATCGTAATAATATCTTGATCTCAACTAATATGAAACACACCATGCATAGCTCTATTCTCTCTTGTTGTAATTCAAAGTACGATTTGTAGTGTGACTTATAATTCTATGTTAGTATTACTGCCATTGACCTTTATTCTAGTGAACACAATAACATCTAGCACATAATAGGAGTCAATTTGGTAGGTATAGGTGATATACATGAACTAATACCATTACATTAACATAATCCCTATATGGTATAGATACTAGTAATACCATACCCAAGGAGTTGTCTGAGATTTACTGGTGAATACAGTAACATATGAACAAGGGGAATCTATATGCATACTCTGATACAGGGTGGTATAGATAATAGCAATAGTATTCCATGGAGATCATACGTATATTAGTGGCATATACCTTAGACTCAGACTCTGCACTCTTAACTATATCATAATATTCACATAGCTCATACGGGTAAGATATGAAGCTGATTCCATTGCTTTAGCTCTCTCTTAATCAGAGTAAGTAAAACCCATCTGTATTGGACAAGAGTATACCCTTTGTAAGACCCTTGTTAATGATGCTACTAGTATAGTTATAGTGTTTCTTATAGTAATATATCTATTTACACTATTCAATACAAGTAATAAGGATAACTAATCCCATAATATATGATAGTTATAACATGTGGAATTGATATAGAAGAGTACTAGTCACTACGCTCATATAACTAGGATGGATAGTAATATAGTGTGACCATGATTGTGGTTATATTACGTAAATATGATAGGTCTATGCTTTTGTTAGCTTATGATCTTTAACTATCCTATGCCTAATCTGATTCCATTGTAATTCCACGAATCATTCGTATTACTTGGAGCTAAGTTGGGCATCACTCCTAGTTATAGTGTACATACTAGTCAACATATAGTAATCATAGACTATATGAATCATAGAAGCATTACCATTAGTTAAAACGAATCCATATTACATATATAGGAAATGGTATACATCTTATCATACGTGTTATTACTAATATATCATGACATATATCGTATCTAAGCTTCTAGTAATAGACATGATTACAATACCATATTTAAGTCGAGTTACAATACCATGTATTCTCCCTATAAGTGTATATTTCCCATTAATTACAACATAGTGATTAGTGTATTATCTAGTCTAACAAACTCTGTATCATGGAAACAATAGGGATAAAGTAAGTGTACAGAAACATGAATCAAACCTATTGTAATCATATCAGCTAGCTGTATAGGGTTGAACACGGTGAAGTAATGAGCTAATATGATATGAGACCACAACAAGCCCTCTATGAGACCTCTATACATTAGCTTTGGTGATCTATTACACTTTCTATTTACACTAATATGGCACAGGTACTAGCTACAAATTGCATGGTATTATCTATGCCTTATTTTCTCTATAATGTGTGAATCTTTACTGTATGAGCATACCATAGATATGGGAATATAAGGAGATGAATAGTGCAAATATGAGGAAAATCAAAGAGATCAACAAGGATAAGAGATATGATCTCTGTTGTGACAAGGGTTCAGGGTGAAATCACGGAGATGGGTAACACTTTCGTGACAATCAGATATCAAAAATTCCGAAAAACATTTTTTCGGCCGAACTAATATTATTTTTCGACCGAAAGTTATTGTTTTCGGCTGAACTAATTTTCGTCTGAAAAGTGAAACGTCAAATCGAACGGTGCAGTAATGACACCCTCAATTTACGTGTAATAATTTAGTCAGACAGATATTTTCCATCTGGCAATATGTTTTCGGCTGAAAGATAGTTCGACCGAAAGATAGTTCGGCCAAAAGATTGTTCGGACGAACTATCTTTTAGCCAAAAGATGATTTATATATCAACCACACATCGATTTTGTAATGTTTTCAAACTTTGTTGGAGTTTGTTGGTGTTTCTAAGTGTCTGTGAGCATAGAGGTCATGATGGAGTAGGTCGTGTAGGTGGTTGTTTCTGAGTGTCTGTAAGCATGAGGTCATGTTGGCATTTGTGAGCCTTGGTGCACCGAGCTCTAGGTATTTCTCTAACCTGTAGTATTTAGGTTTAACTTTAATTTTTATGATGTATTGTTAAATTTTAATTTTAGTTTTTAATTTATAATTAAAATTTAATTTCTTGGCCCCTGTGGCATGCCCACGGCTTGGCCACAGAGCTGCCCCCCCGAGGCCAGCCCTATGGCCAAGGGTATAGTTTAGTAACAAGAATATCCATTTTCTTGCCCCGATGATAGAGGATATTCCATCCGACGCAATAACAATGAGGTTTCTCTAAATAAAAACATAAAATCAAACGAAATGAACAACTAAGCATGCATGTTTTTTTTTACTTTTTTCTCTACCTTTTGAACATGACAAATTTCTCTCTTCTCTCCTTATGAATGGTGTGTGAAACCTAAATGGTTGCATAGTATATAAATAAGCATATTAGTAACTCGCTCTTGGTCTGTATCGAAAAATAGTTGTGATAAAAAGCCTGCACCACATGTTGTCAACAACGAATATTCCCTTTTCTTTCGCCACCCACCCACGGCTTGGCCACAGGGCCGGCCCCCGCGGCCAAGTCTTCCCTCAGACTCCTTGCTTACAAGTTGTCTCATAAATTTCAAATATTACTTACCACACTCTCGTTTGATTTTTCAACAAAAGCAAAGCAATATTGCAGTCTAGATTTTACAATTTTTTATTTTCATTAAAAGCAAAGCAATATTGCAGTCCATAGTTTACAAATTCTTTATTTTCATTAAGCCAATGTGGAGTTGCACTAGGAGACACCATCGTTTTTTTTTTCCTTTTTATATAGCAAAAATTTATGATATACTAAAATTGTCTAAATTTATATTTATATTAAAAAATAATTTTAAAAAAATTATAAGTTATTAAAACTTTTCAGAATTTAATATTTAATATGAAATAATAATTTTATGTAAAAATTATTCTCATGATAAATAGAATTTCAAAATACATAAATATTAAATTTATTTAATTTAATAATATTCTTTTTAATTTCTAAAAGAAAATAAAAATACAAAATAACTTTATTTATTTCTTAATAATAAAATAAAAACGTGAAATATAGTTATAAATATAGTTATAACTAAAATTATTAAAATATAAAATATAAATATAGTTATAACTAAAGGCATTGTTGTTACATTTATGACAACTTCTCATTTATAATTTTTTGACCTCACAAATGCCTATCATTATGAAGACTTATCCTTTTCCATTACATAAAGTTATCATTCAGCTACACTTTCTTTCAAAATACTTAGATTTTTTTCTTATTTTCTCAACTCTTCCATAGTCCCAAGTTGGTGAATATGATTACCATTACATTTCCATATAATTGTCAATATTTACTTTCAACATGTAAACTATAAAATTTTATTGTATCATAGGTAATAGATTTTAATATTATATTAATAATAATTTATACAATAAAAATAATTCTCTTTTATTTTATTGAAAATATTGTAATACTTGAATATCATAGCCAAGTTTACATATGTAATATTAGAGTAACATAAGTTTCTTACAAAGTATCTTACAATGCCTTGTTTATCGTTAAATTATATTAAAACTCTTTCATAAGTTATGTTGTTTTTAATCTTTTTGCACTTGATGCTACAAAACATTGGTTGTAGGTTTTTAATAATGTGAATCTAGATTATAAAATGTATTCAAAATATTTTGATGATATTAAATATCAAAGTTGTATATTTTTAATAATGCAAGTAGATTATAAAGTATATTCAATATTGAGGATATTGAAAGAGTTCTACACATGAAATGATGTTCTTATTAGATGAGATTCTCATATTATAAATAATATCCATTGGATACCTTGATATATAACACCTTGAATACCATTGCACCACTTCTCAACAAGTGAATGCATATGGTATGTTTGTTGTGTGTACAAGGAATAATTCCCTCAATCCCTTAGACACCTTGCATTTACGAATGCCAATTTTCCCAAGGAGACAATTCCTTTGATTGTTGATGCAAGGAAAATTACATGGAAGGTATTTCATCAAACCACACTACTTTGGGAATGGATGGCCCTATATTGGATTTGATTCACAGATATATGCTCCCTTAGTTATGGCCTCAAACAAAAATTTGATTCAAAAACTCAATGATTAATATGATTATGTAATTCATGCCAAGTTTTGCATTTTTCTGTGTTCTTCATTTTATAACAAGAGAAAGAAATATCCATTGCCAAGAGTCATTAATATTTGGACTAGATTGAAAAAACCATCTAGCGAGACCTAATGATAATGGTTAACTAAATCTCCCTCTATGCTTCATATGTCCTACATATTGTCATGAGTCTTGGTCACATCTATGTGTAAGACATGAGTGACCTACTTGTGTAGTAAATTGCTCAAAAAGGAACCAGTCTCCCACTTTGGTGGTCTTTTCCAATGTCTTCCACTTTGGTGGTATTTTCCAATTATATAGACCCTTTGACTAAAGGAATAGTTATAACGAATACTTCATTTTGGATGATAAAGTCTAATTTATAGAAATAAAAGAGTCTTAGATGAGAACTAATTATTATACTCATTTATTACTTGACACATATTGACCAAAGTTATTAAATGCTTATTGATGAAGGAGCATCTCTCCACGTCAGCCAGCCAGCCAACCAGCCATGTGAGCGCGTGCATTCAAGGCTGAATGAGAGGCGCAACCTCATTTGAAATTTGAATTGAATGTAATTTAATTGCTTAGGCTGTTGAGCCATAGAGTCGTGCCTTTGTGTAGGCATAGGGTAGATAGGCCTTTAATGTTTTGTAAGGCTGAGATATAGATCCGATGTTGGACTAGACAACCCATTCAATGTAATTGAATAGGGTAGGTAGATTGGAGGGAAGAGAGCTCGAAGAGCCCCCTCAGGTAAAAAGAGATTTTAGTATCTCAGTGTGTATGTATGAGAAGTCAGAGAGTAAGAGTGGTAGAGATAGAAAGAATCTGCGAGTAGAGAGCAGAAGGGAGAAGAGCCGAGACCCTTGTTACAGGCCGTGCTCAGGAACACCTTGTAAATAAAGGTGTTTACCATATTTAATACAAAGAGCAGTTTTTCCTGCATTACTGTGTGTTAAATGAATGTCTGTGAGTGTTCTTATATGCTGTAGATGTATGTTGTAGGTTTTCATTTGCAGGAGCGTGTTTGATTTCCAGGTTTGAGGTTCTTTGTGGTTTCATGCCAGGAGGGTGTGACAGAGTACTGCAGTCTCTGAATACCAGTGCATAGAAGAACTTCTAAATTCTGCGGGTTCAGACAAAGACGTGCTGCGGCACAAGAACTGGAGTCAACGACTCAAGATAAAGACCCTATGGTTGTTGAATACCTTGGAGGCAAGGTTGTGTAGGAGATACACAATTGCAAACAGAAGCTCTGAGGAGTTCTGTGAGAGTTCTTCCAAGTGGGAATTGAGCAGGTGCAAGGAGTGCACAGAGGACAGAACTACTGAACATTATGGGAGAAGATACTCTGCCAGGAGGGCATTGAGACATTGTGGAGACAAGCACAGGGAGAAGAGAACTCTTTGAGTTCTGGAATTTAGAGGAAGAATCCGCTGAAGGATCTTCACAGGGTTGTTGAACACCTTGCAGACTTAGCAAGAAGTTGCTTGAGGTAGAGGATAGCCAAGAGGGAATCCAAGTATTCTCCATCCATGGGAGAAGAAAGAAGGATAAAATCCCTTAGCGGTCTGAGTGTTTGAGAAGCTTAGGAGAGAAAGCACTATGTGTGCGTGAAGACTCTACAGAGGTGCAAAAGTCAAACAATCCCTTGGGGATTCAAGGAGAAAAGCTCAGGAGGAATAGCGTCATGGGGAACGCAGGCGAGGCTTAAAGATGAGGAGCTCACAGACAAGGAAGACAAAGGTCGAGGCCTTTGAGAACTTGTAAATTTCCCGAGCACTGGAAGAAAGTGTAGAAGCTCAGGACGGAGCACAACAACCATTGGATCGGCCGAAGAAATCTGGACCGCTGAAGATTTCACGTCCAGGAGAGAACAGGATAAGCAAACAGAAGGAGGAGATCGCGAGCCGTTGGATCTCATTCAGAAATCCCATCAGTTGTTGGATCGGACAGGAGGTGCACGGGGTTTAACCCTTCTCACACTGGGAAAAAATCCCGACAGGTATCGGGATATCGAATACCGTGGTTTTGAGTTGATCGAGAATTTATGTCATTGGGATATCAATAACTCCGAAATCACAAGATCGGATCAAGGCCGTCCATTAGTCGGGACACGTGGCGGCATCCAGATTATCATGGAAAGTCCTGATAGAAAGTCAAATCGACGCATCGGGGTTCGACGTTTTGCGAATCCTGAGGACAAGACTTCCGGAGCATCAGAAGTCGCAAAATCGTGAGAAGCGGCGAGGACCGTCCATCCTTGAGGACGCGTGGCAGAGATCTAAGTGATCGGCAAATTTCCCGAAAGAAAAAGTCGGCACAAGGACCGTAGATCCAAGTCACGAGGACTGTTGGATTTACGCATGAATTTCGCACATCGGGGTTTCGTGGATTGAAACTTCGTAATATTGCAAAGGAAATCACGAAATCGCGAAACGCGATATCCTGACGGCTAAGTAAAAAATGTGGGGCCATAGAAGTCAGTGACATGGATAGGTGGCACACCATTTTTGGGTTTCACAGCGAGAAGTCCTGAAACATTGACATTAGTATTTGCGATCCCACAAAGTCCGAAATCCCGATCGAGGTGACGGGGTGTTGAAAGGTCAACTCACACATGTGTTGGGTAATCAGTATATTGGGGGTCCAGAGGATGGGATGTTAAGCGCTTAGGTCGCGAAACCCCGAAAGGAGATAAGGTTATGGTCTTATGAGGACTAGTCATATGGACTAGAGGCATAGTTAGGAGGGGCTAAGGCGAAAAAGAGCGCATCGACAAATCGGAGATCGGGGATTCAAGAGGACAGTGGTTCTCGTGACATCGGGGATCAGAAAACCTTGAAACCTGAAAGTATATCTTTCCTATTGAGGAGGAGGCAGCGGTCGGAGTGCAGAAGGCCATGAAGAAAGAGCAGGACCTGTGGATTGGGTTTCTAACAGATATTCCAACAGAGAATCAGATGAGTTGCTTCGGCTCGAGGAAGAGTTGAACGATCCTAAAGACCCGGAGGTCAGCGCAGAGGTCTTTGCCGAGGCAGAGGGAACGTCTGTGTCACTTATCTTATTGATGATATTTATATTCATATAATATAACCTCAAATTGACAACTTATTGGATTTGTGTAAGACATGAGTGACCTACATTTGTAGTAAACTGCTCAAAAAGGAACCAGACTCCCACTTTGGTGGTCTTTTCCAATGTCTTCCACTATGGTGGTCTTTTCCAATTGTAGAGACCCTTTGACTAAAGAAATAGTTATAAAAAATACTTCATTTTTTATGATAAAGTCTAATTTATAGAAATAAAAGAGTCTTAGATGGGAACTTATTATTATACTCATTTATTACTTCACACATATTGACCAAAGTTATCGAATGCTTATCTTATTGATGATATTTATATTCATATAATATAACTTCAAATTGACAACTTATTGGATTTGTGTAAGACATGAGTGACCTACTTGTGTAGTAAATTGCTCAAAAAGTAACCAGTCTCCCACTTTGGTGGTCTTTTCCAATTGTAGAGACCTATAATTGCATCCTTTCTCAATTGTAATCTTCAAACTTCTACATCCCTCTCTCGATATCTAGCAATTCATATTCTTATGGCCCATCTCTAAGAGATAACTTTACAATTGTTCATCTTCTTTACATGCCACTTGAACAATAAATTCAACTTCTACATGTCATTTGATGCCCACTTCCTAATGAAAATGAATTGGTTCAATAGTTATTGTCGATGCACCATACACATGTTGCTTTTGATCTTGTAATCCCTTGTACATTTTGCCAATTCATTGAGGTTAATATATGCACCCTCAAAGAAACCATTAGGATTGATCTATTCCATGGTAACATTGAGTGCTATTCTACCAAGAACCCCAATCAATTTAGTCCTCAACCATTCAACTACTCATAGACCATACTGCATGAAGAATTGACCAATAAACATTCTTTATAACCTTTTAGGTTTTTGTTGACATGTTCTAGAAACATGCATCCATTATTTCCATTAATTATTTCAATGTGATCTTCAAGTCAATTATGCATAGTTCAGTAAATCTATCACTTCCATATTAGGTCGGTTCTCTCCTAGTGGCACTTCCCAAAAAAACTTCCTACTTAGTCGCACTCTGACCTAATTGACTATTTGACTTCTTACACGATTCAACACATAATAACATATCCATTCCATTGACTAGTAAGGCATAAAGTTCCATTTGAAGCTCTATTTTTACTAGTTTTGTAACTAGTTTATCACACTTTCCTATATCCCTTGGATTTATTCATCATTTGTGATCTTTGGTAGTATATACAAATATATTTACGTCTTTTTAGGGATGTTGATATTTACAAGATTTTGTGTGTTGGTGTAATTTACTAGTATTGTGGCATTGGTGCTCTTTAAATGAAAAGGAAAATAGTTGAAAGCAATCTTGCAAAAAAGTAGAATTCATTTTGTTATCAAACATAAACAACCATGAGTAAGATGGAATTTAATTGCAAAGAGTGAATATGGCATTGTACTTAACAAAGAATAATCTAGTGTCATATTATATGATTGTAGTTCAAGAACAAGAATCTATATATATGGAACAGTTATTTCTTGAGTGCATCATATTTTTTAACACAATTTCTTAGTGTACAAAAGTCTTAAAAAAATATTATTAAAAATAAGTAAGCACAAGTGACAAAATCCTTAAAAACTAGGTTCAAAGTGTTTGATAGCAAACATTTACACTAAGAATCAACACTAATATTCAAGATATTTTCCATGAATAGAAAATCTAAATTACTTTGTTAATGTTGGTATTTCTATAATGAGTCAACCTATTCATAGATTGATTAGGTTCAAAGTGTTTGCTAGAAAACATTTACAAAAAGAATCAACACTAAGATTCAATATATTTTCCATGAAAAGAAAATCTATATTACATTGTTAATGTTGGTATTTCTATAATGAGTCAATCTATTCATAGATTGATTTTGTTTTAGGTAATCTGTAACGCTCATTAACCAAGCTATAAAGATTTCTTAGGTCAGTGAGTCGGGCTAAGATATGATTTATTCTCCCTTATTTATGGCCTCAAACAAAGATTTCATTAAAAAACATTATGTAATTCACGCCAAGTTTTGCATTTTTCTGTGTTCTTCATTTAATAACAAGAGAAAGAAATATTCATTGCCAAGAGTCATTTATATTTGGATTAGGTTGACAAAACACATATTGAAACCATCTAGTGAGACCTAATGATAATGGGTAAGTAAATCTCCCCCTATGCTTCACATGTCCTACACATTGTCATGAGTTTTGGTCACATCTCTGTGCAAGACATGAGTGACCTACTTGTGTAGTAAACTGCTCAAAGAGGAACTAGTCTCCCACTTTGGTGGTATTTTCCAATGCCTTCCACTTTGTTGGTATTTTCCAATTGTAGAGGCCCTTTGACTAAAGGAATAGTTATAACAAATACTTCATTTTGGATGATAAAGTCTAATTTATAGAAATAAAAGAGTCTTAGATGGGAAATAATTATTATACTCATTTATTACTTTAGACATATTGACCAAAGTTATTCAATGCTTATTTTATTGATGATATTTATATTCATATAATATAACTTCAAATTGACAACTTATTGAATTTGTGTTGGATATGTAGGCATAATTGTAGGAACTATGTGAGGAAACAAGGAATCATAATGTTATGAGGGCCATGTGAACTAACACTAGTGATATATCCACTCATAGTAGAAACATTTTCTAACGAAAACCCATATCATATGAGAGTTTTTATGTTAGAAATAATATTTTATCCCTACCTTCTAGTTAACAAAAACTCTTCATAAGTAAATTGATATTTCATTGAATTTCTATTTAATAGTATTTTTAATGGTATATCAATGGTCTGTAGAGTGATCTCCTTCTCCATTCTCAATTGATTTAGCCAAGAATTGGCATATTTATGCCAACCCCCATTAAGCAATAGGTAGTAAATTTTCTTTCATATTAGTAGTCTCTTGTGCTTGTACATTAGGTACCTAGTTTTAGTCATTCTCTTAATGGGGAAATAACTAATTATATGAGGATAGGATAGGTTACTTATGATATTAATTATAAGATTATAAATTATAAACACTTTTGAATGTTCTCAGTATTTCTACATGATTATATAGAAATGCTACAACCCAAATCTTCAAATCCATATATATAATATAACAATATTGATGAGTGTCTCAAAAAGGGTTTATTTTTTTCCCAGATCCAAAATTCATACGATTTACAATTGTTTTCAAGGTAAGAATAGGTTTTGTACATGGAGGGATATGATGTTAGGTTTAATAATCAACAACAAATAAACTCGAAACTATATCAAGCAAGGGAGTTAAAGAGTTTATAGTTAATAAATCCCTTAGTGGAAATATGGTTCCTTTATGTAACAATTAGGTATAAATCTCTTAGTTGAAATCCGTTAGTTTTTGCGTCTTCTTCTTTGATGTGGATTCTGAATGATAAACATCTGAGTGGAATGACAGTCCTTTGGCGAACCCAACTTTTGATTTCAATGACTTCTATGTGTGGGTTGTATTGATTATTGTGAAACGTTTGTGGTTTTATCTTCTGTCACTTATCCCTTTAGTCATCACCCCATGCCTGAGTAGTTGGCCAGGAGCTGAATCAACGATCATCACTTCGATGTTTAAAGACCTATAGATTCAAATGCCCCACTTTTCTGTGCATGGATGATGAGTGAAGGATAAGAATATGCCATGCTGTCTATGGACCCCTTATATTTTAGTTGATTATATCATGATTGAATGTTTAGTCAGTGTGTCTTATTCTTTGATGTGGATTTTGAATGATAAAGCTCTGAGTGGAATGACATTCCCTTTGCAAACCCAACTTCTGATTTCAATGACTTCTATGTGTGGGTTTTATTGATTATTGTGAAAATTTGATGGTTTATCTTCTGTCACTTATCCCTTTAGTCATCAGTCTTTGCCTGAGCAGTCGGCCAAGAGATGAATCAACGGTCATCACTTTGGTCTTTAAAGACCTATATATTCAAATGCCCTTCTTTTATGTGCATGGATGATGAGTGAAGTATAAGAATCTTCCATGGTGTCTATGGACCCCTTACTTATCTTTTAGTTGATTGATTCATGGCTGAATGTTTACTTTTTGCGTATTCTTCTTTGATGTGGATTGTGAATGATAAGCTTGTTAGTGGAATGATAGTCCCTTGGCGAACCCAACTTTTGAGTTCAATGACTTCTATGTGTGGGTTTTATTGATTATTGTGAAAAATTTGCGGTTTTATCTTCTGTCACTTATCCCTTTAGTCATTAGTCTGTGCCTGAGTAGTCCGCCAGGAGCGGAATTGACGGTCATCGCTTCGGTGTTTAAATACCTATAGATTCAAATGCCCTGCTTTTCTGTGTATGGATGATGAGTGAAGGATAATAATCTGCCATGTTGTCTATGGACTCCTTATCTTTTAGTTGATTGATTCATGGATGAATGTTTAGTCTTTGCGTCTTCTTCTTTGATGTGGATTGTGAATGATAAACCTCTGAGTGGAATGACAGTCCCTTTGCGAACCCAACTTCTGATTTCAATGACTTCTATGTGTGGGTTTTATTAATTGTTGTGAAAAGTTTGTGGTTTTATCTGCTGTCATGTATCTCTTTAGTCACTAGTCTGTGCCTGAGCAGTTGACCAGGAGCCGAATCCATGGTTGTCACTTCAGTGTTTAAAGACTTATAGATTCAAATGCCCTGCTTTTTTGTGCATGGATGATGAGTGAAGGATAAGAATATGCCATGCTGTCTATGGACCCCTTACTTATATTTTACTTGATTTATTCATGGTTGAATGTTTAGTTTTTTCATATTCTTCTTTGATGTGGATTGTGAATAATAAACCTCTGAGTGGAATGCCAGTCCCTTGGTGAACCCAACTTTTGATTTCAATGACTTCTATGTGTGGGCTTGATTGATTATTGTGAAAAGTTTGTGGTTTTATCTTCTGTCAATTATCCCTTTAGTCATCAGTTCATTCCTGAGTAGTCAGTCAGGAGATCAATCGATGGTCATCACTTCGGTGTTTAAAGACCTATAGATTCAAATGCCTTTCTTTTCTATGAATGGATGATGAGTGAAGGATAATAATCTGCCATGTTGTCTATGGACCCCTTATCTTTTAGTTGCTTGATTCATGGTTGAATGTTCAGTCTTTGAATATTCTTATTTGATGTGGATTGTGAATGATAAATCTCTGAGTGGAATGACAATCCCTTTGCGAACCCAACTTCTGATTTCAATGACTTCTATGTGTGGGTTTTATTGATTATTGTGAAAAGTTTGTGGTTTTATCTTATGTCACTTATCCCTGGCTGAATGACCAGTCTTTGCACCTTCTAATGAGTGAGTACCTCTGTAGCTTGATTGTTTAAAAATTTGATTTATCTCTACATTTTTAATTGCTTGAACTTGTGTACATTTCTGGATTTTTATTGATAAACTTTGCATTGTGGATAGATATTGAGGAGTGATGTCGACACTAGATTATCCAAACATTCCTCATAAACACTTTAGGCATTCTCAAGAAGGAAGAAAAGGAACTCCTTCTTCAACTGAGTCTCTGAGTGAGCACCAACAATCTCGTTAGAGGAGATTTTCAAACGAGTATGTAAATAGATCAACTGCAGAACCTGCTCAAACCATTTTTATGGATGCAACCTTCTTAGATCGGTTATGCATTAATACTCCTACACTTGAGAATGTGGGGAATATCTCTGGACAAGAGAATATTTCTGGTAAGTTTCTTTAATTTTGCTTATTTTTGTTGAATTTTGTTGTATTTAAAATTATGTGAGGTTAAATCTTGAAGTTACTTTCAAATGTGTGTGTAGGAAATCAATTTAGAGCAAGAGGAGACAATGAGAGTGGTTGTCATGAAGATTCAAATGTTGGTGCAGAGGGTGAAGGTGGATTTAGGAGGCTGCGTTATGAATAACCAGAAGATTCCACGCCAACATCCACCTATCCTTCAGATGTTGGCGATGAACTTCCCTGGGAAGGGAATACTGAAGCAATGATGCTTGAGCGATGCTCAAGTGTTAAAAAGAGGTTGGGAAATGATTTGTCCATCTTGGAACTTCCTCGGGAGAGAAAACAAAGTTTTCAAATTGTTTTGCATTCACTGGAAAACTTTATGGATGCATATTAGAAGATGGGGCCAACCACTGACAGTTTTGTCGATCTAATGAGGCAGAGAAAGTCAGAGGTGATGGTTCTTGATAAATGGGAGACAGTAAAAAATAAAGTTTCAAAAGAATATGCCATCTCCATGTTCAATTTCAAAGAGGGCCCAAAGAAGAAAATGTTGAAGGTGCAATATTTTAAGCACCTTGACTTTGATAGACATCTGTATAGCATATTTTTGGCGGCATATGGGAAATTTCCATGGAACGATGAGGTTCCACACTATTTTGCAAGACACTTTTTTGTGAAGTTTTTCTTTCACATGTACTCAGATTATACTAGTCAACCATCCAAATATTATGGGACTGGTAAAAGACGTACATATGATTGCAAAGGGGCATATCAAAGTGCAGAATTGTCGAGGCCTCCACAACCTTTAGTACCTCACCCAACAGGGGCATTTTCATCACTTTCAAAGTTTTGGGCTACATCAAAAGTTGGAAAAGAGGCTAGGACTGCAATCGGGGAAAATTTGGAAGTTATGTTTTATGGTGTTGATGTTGGCATGAAGCAACAGATAACAGAAGTCAATTCCCGGGCCACATTTGTTGATAAAACAGATGCAGACTTATATGCAATGTTAGCAGAAGAAGTTTTGGAGTATGCAAAAAAAAATCAGGATCGTTGGAAGAAGGTCGTTCAGAATGATGACCCGAATCGCAGATTGGTATGTGATCTATTTAAGAAAATTTTGATGCATTTTATAATAGTTTACTTCGAGTTCTAGATTTATATATCCTTGTATCTATAGAAATAATCGAGTTGTTCTTGCCATTAATTGCAGTTTGGAGATATGTTAAACTAAACTCCAATCAGTAGGGGACTTGATTGGACAAGTTTGAATTTGGATGGATTGAATCAGGTATGTTTTTTCTAATAGTTGTTCAATGTAAGGTTCTAATCAAACAGAGCCTTATAAAACAAAACAAAAAGTTTATTAAACAAATGCTATCCTAAAATTTTCATAATTTCATAACCAACATATAACCATTCAGCTTAAATAAAATTTATGAACAGATCATAATAAGCTTACGAACAACCACATAACACTACATATTCTTGAAAATACATAAATAAAAATTCCTTCGTCTGATGTTAAATCCCTGATCTTTGTTTGTCCAAGCTAAAGTTGAAACTGTGCTAAACTCTGCCCAAACTTGACTAACCATCCAGCCAGCTAGGAGCAGCCTATCTGACTCCCTAGCTCCAGGATTATGTGAGGATTCATGGGCCTCGATCCCACAACCCCCAACAACCTGGTGCCCCCTGCAACAGTTCACCCAAACCCTAAACCAGGAAAGATAGTCATCCTCTCCCCCAAATGCTTCCTCCTCCAAAATTTCATAATCCTCTTCCCGTAAGCCTCTGCCTAGTGATCTCTCCCCCATTCACCGACTCCCTACCCTCCTATAATGCCACCTACCTTATCCCTCCATTTATTACCTTATCCTCCATTTATTGCCTTTTCCTTCCATTTATCACCTTATCCCTCCACTCAATGCTTCATCCCCCCCCTTGCATATGTAAAGTCTTATAATAATAAATTGAATTTATTAAGCCCTTTAATTCATTACCCAAACCTTTAAATGTGTTAAGTAATCAATTAATTAATTAATCGGCATTTATTAAGCAATAAATAAATAAATAATATTATTAATAGTTAATCATTACTTAACTAATACACATTAAGATAGTTAATTATTTAATTAACTATACTTTAATAAACCCTATGCAACTAGTTAACTAGGGTTGTTACATACACCCACCCTTCAGGAAACTTCATCCCGAAGTTAAGGTATTTTATGATACAAGGGAAAAGACACATGATTCACACATTCATAACCATTAACCGACATTATTAGTAAGTAAGCCAAGAAAACTCATACATACTAGTGTACAGGTACAAGAAATGCATGTGTAGCTAGTACATACAAGTCTCGTGCATGTACTAATAATCAATAACTATCACCCTTATAGTAATTTAGGTATGCATCCAATCCAATCAACAAGACTATTCTTTTATAAAAGACAATAAACCAATCAAATGTTTGTGAAATCCTTTAATTACAATTATATAGTTCAAAAATTTTATTTAGACAACTATGGTTTAGTTATGTAATTATGAATATTCATATATACACATTTCCACTTTCATCATCATTATCCCTTGGCTATTTCATAGCCCATAACCTGCAGATTAGTCTGTAACACAAACTCATACATTTCTATGAATTATCATCATGTAATTGCATACAACCATGATTTCAATTCAGTATCCATGTACATACAACTTAACTTCAAAGTTTTTCAAGTTAGAAATAGATCTCATAATATCCCATAATTCAATTTCGACACCCATTCATAAAATTATCAATTACAAAATAGATTGCATCATATCCAACATCATTCTAATAGTATTTAAACCTTCATAGGATTCTCATTCACACAATATATCACATCATATCCATCATCATCAATAACATTTAAACATTCATAAAATTTACATTCTCACAATATATCGCATCATATCCATCATTATCCAAATATATTTAAACATTCATAAAGGTTGATACGCCTTAAAAGTGTAAGTGTATCATTTAATAGTTTCACTGTGAATAGAAAATAAAATTGTAGGCCTCAGGTAATCCTGGTTGTCTAAGTCAAAAGGCGGTGTTACATACACCCAACCTTCGAGAAACATATCCTCAAGGTGGTAAAAAAAAGTGAGGGATAGTCTCGTCGTAGTGTCTCGATGTCTTTCCAAGTAGCATATCCTGGACTATACTTGTCCCACTGGACCTTAACTTGGTCTACCAAACGGTTCCTGAGTTGTCAAAATCTATGGTCCAATATGCGTAACGGTTCTATCGTGAGAGTTTCCACATCTGATACCTGCAATTCCTTCCAATTTAGTTTATGTGATTCATTAGCAACATAATGACGTAAAATAGATACATGAAAAACGTTATGAGTTTTATGCAAATGGGGTGGCAGTACGAGACGATAGGAAATGGGTCCAATTTTCTCTTAGATTCTGAATGGTCCTATAAATCGAGGTTACAACTTTGTCCCATTCCCGAACTATATGGTACTCTTATTAGGCTTGATACGAATGAAAACTTGGTCTCCCACTTCATAATTTCGGTCGGTCCTGTGTGCATCCGCATAACTTTTCTGCCTATCATGTGCTTCCTTTAGTCTCTACCTAATTTGAATCACCTGTTCCTCCATCTCTTGAATCAATTCTAGCCCAATTTTTACTCAGTCTTCTAATCTTTCCCAACTCAATGGTGTTCTGCATGGCCTTCCATACATATCTTCGTAGGGTTGAATTCCAATGGAGCTATGAAAACTGTTATTGTAGGCAAAATCTACGAAGGGTAGGTACTTCGCCCACTGGGTTTGATTATCCATGACATACATCCTAAGCATGTCTTCCATGACTTGATTTACTCTCTCAGTTTCTCCATCTGTTTCATGATGATAAGTTGTGCTTAAGTTCAACTGAGTCCCCAATGCTGACTGCAAACTTGTCCAAAACTTAGAAGTGAATCTAGAGTCCCTATCTGAAATGATCTTCTTAGGTATCCAATGCAAACGGATAACCTCACTTACAAACACACGTGCCACATCAGTGATATCATAAGTGTCTCTAACCAGAATAAAATGAGCACTCTTGGTTAACTGATCCACTATCACAAGAATGGCATTATGTCTATGAGATGTGAGCGGCAACCCCACTACAAAATCCATAGATATGACTTCCCACTTGGACATAGGAACATCGTGTGGTTGTAGGAGGCATGCCGGGTGATGGTGGTCGACTTTCACTTGTTGACACTCTAGGAACTTGGCGACGAAATGGACTACATTGCACTTCATGCCTACCCAGAAGAAAAGTTTCCTCATGTATACGTACATCTTCTTCACACTCGGATGTGCACAATAAAGTGCTCTATGGGCTTCCTTTAGTATGATGCTTCGAATATCCCCATCTTTAGGGATGTACATCCTTTCCCAATATCTCAATAGTCCGTCTGCTTCCAGACTATATCCTTCATACTTTGGATCTAATTGTATCCCTCTCTAGAGGTTTGAAGTAACCTTTAAATACAAACTATCTCCTTGGAGTTGCGTCAACACACATTCCCTCATATTGATCTTTAACGGTACCAAGGAGAAGACACGTGGTCTCCTACTCAAGGCATCTGCGACCACATTTTCCTTTCCCTTGATGATTAAAATACAAAAATTGTACTCACTCATAAACTCACTCCATCACCTTTGCTTGGCATTCAGACCCTTTGAGTCAAGAGATGTTTTAAACTTTGATGGTCTATTTTGAGCTCAAATTTTCCCCCCAAAAGATAGTGCCTCCAAAGTTTCAGATCTAGCATTACAGTTGTCAACTCTAAATCATGAGTCGCATATGGCTCTTTGTGTTTCTTCAACTTCCTTGACACATAAGTTATCACTCCTCCATCCTGCATTAGCACGGCCCCCAACCGTTGCTTCGAGGCATCTGTGTATATTGTGAAGTCCTTTTCCATATCCGACACTCATAGAATTGGCACACTAGTTACTAACCTCTTAAGCTCGATGAATGCACTATAACATTATTCTATCCATTCATACCTGACCCCCTTGTGCTGGAAAGTGGTGATGGGTTTCGCTATTTTTGAGAATCCTTCCAAAAATCTCCGATAATAACCTGCTAGCCCCATGAAGCTTCTCACCTCATGGGCATTTTTTAGCACTGGCCATTCCATAATGGCCTTTTCTTTTTCTGGGTCCATAGAGATTCCTTCACCATAAATGATATGACCTAAATAGTGGATCTCTTTCTGGAAGAAGGAACACTTCGCAAACTTCCCATACAATTTTTTCTCTCTAAGACAGGACAACACCACTCATAAGTGTTCCTCATGCTCTCTTTTCATTTTTAAATAGATGAGGATGTCATCTAGAAAGACTTGTACGAAATGGTCTAGGTACTTCCAGAATATGTTGTTCATGAGGCTCATGAATACTGCTAATGCATTGGTCAATCCGAAAGGTACTATGCAAACTCGTAATTCCCAAACCAAGCTCGAAAGGCAATTTTTGGATATCGCCTTCCTTAATCCTTAATTGGTGATACCCTGATCGCAAATTGATCTTTGAGAATACCACTGCTCCTTTCATCTGATCGAAGATTTCATCTATCCACAACATTAGGTACCTATTTTTCACTATAGCCCAGTTCAAGTCCCTGTAATATATACACAGTCGTAAGGATCCATCCTTCCTCTTTACAAAAATTATTGGTGCACCCCAAGGTCAAACACTGGGCCTTATTAGCCCTAAGTCCAGTAACTCTTTCAACTACATTTGCAACTCACAAAGTTCCAGCGCTGTCATCTGATATGGAGTCTTGGAAATTAGTTATGCACCATGTTTTAGCTCAATAGTAAAATCAATCTCCCTCTCAGGAGGTAACCCTGGTAACTCGTTTGGAAAAACATCCTTAAATTCTGACAATATGGGGTATTGATCTAAGGAGGGTCCCTTCCTTTCATTCACTGCTTCCACTACATATAGTCGACACCCTTGCCTCAAGCATCGCTTAACCTTCATAGTTGATATAAAGTGTAATGACACCTTTCTCCATACACCCTGGATTTCCATTGGCCTTCCTTCATCGTCTACACGGAGAACCCTTTTTGCGAAACAATCTACCAAAGCTCGATGATCTTATAACCAATCCATTCCAATGATTAGGTCATACGCCCCGATTGCAGTGACGTATACCTTCAACCTGGTAGTACACACTCCTATGTATACCATACAATTATCGACGCTAGGTCCTACCGCTTGTTTTTCCCCTGAAACCATCTCGACTTGTTCAAAGTCATCATGCTCGTAGTCTACCAACCCACTCTTTTCTAATGCAGATGGTGAAATGAAACTATCTGTTGTACTAGAATCAAATAAAATATTAACATTGATATGATTTAGAGTACCTGATGACTCCACCACCATGAGATTGATGTTCATCCTGGCAATTATTAACCGCTGCATAAATCTGGTGGCTGTTACTTGCTCTTCCCATCAGGGCCTTTCCTTCTCTATGCACAAATCTTGATTGTAACTCTGGGTAGTCATGCTGGTAATGGGGTGCTCCACATACCCAATAGGTAACATGAGATTGAACCTGCACACTGTTCTATGACTATCTCTGAAATGAGTTCCTTCCCCTAGAACCCCTGCCCCTACTAGTTGTTGCCTAAGATGGCCATGGACCTACCTGTATCATTGGTGATGAACGATATGCTTCACTCATTGCCATTGAAATCCCTATGGATATTTTCCTTGGTGCGACTCTGTTACCATATGGAGGTGGCCTTGAGCCTGCTCCCCTAGGAAATGTCTTAGGGTCCTTCCCCACAAATCGAGGATGATGCGGAAAGGTTGGTCTCGTACCTCCGGTTAAGTTCAAGTGTTCCTCCGCATAACGCGCATTTTCCACATCTTCCACTGCTCAAGACAGTTTCCACATCCGCACCATAGCCCTTATCTTAGGGTTCAACCCATAGACAAAGCGTTCTGCCTGTCATTGGTCATTATCCATATATGAAACATACTTGACCAATTCCATAAACCTAATCTCATATTCTTCTACGGTTTTGTTTCCCTGTACTAAGGCATGAAACGCTCCCACCTTTTGTTCCTCATAGTAAGCTGGCAGATATTTCCTTCAGAACCTCTCCTTGAAAAGTTCCCAAGATACAGTGTCTGGGGTAAGATGCAGTTCCCTTTCCAGGTTGCCCCACTAGTTCAAGACATCATCTCTTAACTGAAAAATTTCTATCTTTTCCTTTGAGGTGGATGCATAGTCCCTTAAGGAAAAACACCTTGTCATGCCTTCCAACCATGCTTCCACGCGTTCACTGGCACGACCCCCAACAAACTCCAGAAGTTTAATATTATGCAGTTCTCTAGTGATGTCTTCGGGTGGAGGTCACCCCCCTGAATCCCTTGACGCTTCTGGATTACCCATTCTAGATGGTGGGGGTTCCACTTCAATCCTTGCTAGTTGTCGCCCCTTTAAAGTCTGATTTATGGCCTCCAAAGAGCGTAGTATGACAGCTAGATTTGATGATGGTGGTGGCGGCGCTGGAGGTGTTGGTGGTGCCTGCGATGATGTTCCTCTAACTTACCTTCCTAGTGCGCATGAAGTCCCCTCCCCCCAAGTCATGGTTTAAGTCCTTAAACTTTTCGTTTAAACCATTTAATGTTATTTTGAACATAGTTTGGCAGTGGCGAAGGAGGATGGGGAGGAGAGGAAGCCCTAGGTGAGCCCTTCTCCCCCATGGCTATGGAATCCTAGCAGCGGAGTTGCAGAGCTATTCGAACAGAATATCACTTCATGAGAACTCAGTACATCCCAATACTTGTTGTACTTTCTCCTTCGAATTTTGTGTTGTTACTCCACTTGTTGTTACTCACTATTACTCTGTTGCAACTCGCTATAATTAATTAAATCACTCTAATTAATTATCCCTAAAATCATTAGTTTAATTAATTAATTGTTTTAATTAATTGAATTAGTTGAATTGATTAATTATTTTTAAAATATTAAAGTTTACTTTACACAAAAATAAAAATTTAAACGAACACACAAAAACAAAAATATATATATATATATATATATATATATATATATATAAATTTTAATAATAAAAAAATCAAAATAATTTAAAAACAAGTGTGGGCACGCATGGATTCCATGTACCTGCCTTGCTTCCTCCAGTGCCCCCCTATCTAAACCCTAACCTTTATCGTCGTAACCCTAATTCCTTTTTTCCTCATCGTTTCTTCTTGCAAGGTCTCTGGTTACACGGTCGGCTGCCATGGCCTTCTCTCCTGGCTTCTCCTCCTCGTGGTCAGGTGTTTGGTCTCCGGCGTTGGTCGTTGGCTGGTATTGTCTCTGGCATTGGAAGAGGAAGAGAATCATGAAGAGTGTGGGTAGAAGAGGCACCATCCATGCCTGGAGACTCGGAATATTGAAGAAGAGAAGAATTTGTTTGGAGAGTAAAGATTATGGTTGGTAATTCATCCATGCCAGACAAGTAGGCATATTCATTCATTCGGTTTATCTTTTTTCTCGGTTAAGTCAGAACGCATTTTCATGCTCATACTTTTTGTTTTGTTGGTTGGGAGGGCATTGATGCGAATTTGAGTTTGATATATATATATATATATATAAGGATCATATTATAGCACCAGTTTCTTAATAGGATCCTATTTCTGTCAAGAATTTGTTGTTGTTCACTATTGGTTTCACTTCGATAATGGGACTTCTTTCTCTTGTAATGGGAAAGGTTGGTTCCAGTGGGTTTGGATTAGCCTCCACTGCTGAAGAAGTTTCTCATGGAACCAATGCTTACAATCTAACAACAATTGTCACTGGGGGACCGAGTGGAATTGGAGCGGAGACGGTGAGAGTACTAGCACTATGAGGTGAGCATATAATCATTGGCGTGTTGTGCAATGTAGAAGCCCCCCGTGAGCTCCTCCTCCATGTGGCTTCGACGCTCTGTGTTGTGTTGGGTGCTTAGATTGATATCTCATGGACTTGTCTTCAGTGCTTAGTCGACTTGATAATTGGATATTGGGCCCAATAATTTTATTTATATTATTATTATTTTTTGTTTACAACAATTATTATTGGCTATGTGTTCGGTTGTAGGTTGCAGGTCACATGAATCATGAGCATGCCAAAACAAGGTTCCTTCCTGTCCAGTAATGGTGAATCTGTGTATAAAACTCCCACCAGGTTGAATTGGGCACTGTGTGACATACCCTATCCTATCTGCCCACCCTGTGTGCAACTACTTCACGCCATGCCAGTGAATAGTGGCATTATACTGGGCTCTATTAATAACTGTTACAACAACAGTGTCTCCATTGTGCACATATAAAGTTGGACCCGGTAGCTGTCCCTTAACGGCCATTGTGGTATGTTGTTGGCATAGCCTATTAAATGTCTTTGGTTCAATCTTTGTATGTATTCCGATCTACCTGCATGAGTATCATTTTACTTAGAAAGTCCCATGAAATGGAAGATGTCAACGTATTTCAATTTTGCTTATCTCAGCTTCTGTATCGGCGAACTGATTGCTCTAACATTCCTCGTTTGGATTCAAAGCCGTTGTGGTAGGGATGTGGGATTTGTAGTTTCTACACCTGTCATGGTGTTGGGCTTAGTCAATATTATTACTGGAACACCATTCTACTGAAATAGGCTTTCTCAGGGAAGTGGCCTCACTCGTTTTGCCTAGGTCTTGGTGGCTTGGTTGTTAGTGCAATGGATAGCCTGCCTTGTGGGCTTCTTCGTGGTGCCTTAGCGCTTGGTCTTCAGCGCTAGGCTTTGGTTCTTGGCTCGAAGCTTGTGTTTTGTGGAAGGTGCTTGGCTCGATACATGAAGTATCTCTCGGTGTTGAACTCAAACTTGGAGATCAGCCCTTGCATAATCATAGATTGGCCTTTGGGCCTAATTTTTTTTTATATTGCTTTAATTAATTTATATATATATTTTTTATTTCTGTATATCTATATCTATATATATATATATATATTTTACTAATTACTTATATTATATATTTTTTCTTTTTATGTGTAATGCATGGGACACGGTCCCCTCCTCCTCGTGGCTTGGTAGAGCACATGACTTTCGTGTCTAATGACTTGGTTGCTTGCATGTTATTTTTAGACTTTGATATCCACTCTGATGTGCCTAAATAGAGATCGGTTGTATGCCAATATTTTTTTTTTGTCTGTGAATGATTCCAAGGTAGTTTCAAAGTAATTTC
Organism: Picea glauca; assembly: GCA_000966675.3. Lineage (NCBI taxonomy): Eukaryota > Viridiplantae > Streptophyta > Pinopsida > Pinales > Pinaceae > Picea > Picea glauca. Next base: position 1,046,224 of record JZKD02S0667572.1, on the reverse strand, counting down.
TTTTTTTGTGTCATTTAAAAAAAATGTTTTTGGTATAGCAAAACTTGCGGTAATTGAGGCAGGGCAGTCATGGGGATCAATCTACCTCTTGAATACTTTCAAGGTAACTTTGGTTTGATCCAGTTAATGATTATATATATATATATATATATTAAATACATATTTATTTAT
>JZKD02S0667572.1:1023509-1034638 GCA_000966675.3 Picea glauca | reverse complement strand
CATATTTGATTTCTCATAATTGATGGTAAAAAAGTGGCAAAGTTAACTTGTTATGAACTAATGTTTTTCCATGTATTAATTTAAATGTTTCATTTTATGTTTACTGTGTACTTTCCAAAATATGAAAAATACATGATTCTGTTGTCAAATAATGTTTTCTATATTCTCATTTTTACAATGCATTTTAAATGAAGCATCAAGTCTTGAATACTTTTCGGCTATGTATTAATTTAAATGTTTGATTTTATGTTCACTGTGTATTGTAAAAAATATGATTATATTGTCAAAAGGTGGAATGAAAAAGTTAACTAGTAATGAAATAATGTTTTGTGTATTCTCTTTTTTACAATGCATTTTAAATTAAGCATCAATCTCTTAAATAATTTTTTTCTATGTATTAATTTAAAGGTTTTATTTTATGTTCACTGTGTACTATCAAAAAATGATTCTATTCTCAAAAAGTGGCGAAATTAACTAGTAATAAAATGTTCAAAATGATGTGACAAATTGGCAAAAGTGACAAAGTTAGTGATAAAATAAAATGCTGAAAATGATGTGACAAAAAAATAAATCCTTAAAATGGAAGAGATGATCAACTCTTCTTTAATTTTATCATGTAGTCATTAAAAAAATGTTAAAGCTATAATAGATTTTCACCTAAAGGTTCATATACCCTTGAACCTAATGAAATATTATTAAAATAAAATAGAAAAAAATACTATTGAAAAAAGTTGAAATATTATTAAAATAAAATAGAAAAAAATACTATTGAAAAAAGTAAGGGTCAATCGAAATAGCGTTTAACAATTTTTCATTCTTTATGTCACTATACCACTATCTTACTACTTCAAGTCAATCTATTTGGAATAGAATTCACCAAATAGTTTGAGTGTTATACTTCTTCAACATTTATAATTGGTTTTACTACATGACATTAAATTTGTGTATAAACGTTTATTTTACTCTACATGAAATTAAATTTATGTATAAATTAATATGGTAAATATAAAATTCATGTTTTTTTTTAAAGTAATATTGTAAATATAAAATTTGTGTTTTCACTTTGGAAGTCATGGTGAAAACTAAAGAAGAAGGTTATATATCTCCATACACCTTAACAATCAAATGGTTAAGGGAGAATCTCTTCTCCTATAAACAACAAAATCTCCTACATAAATATCATGACCTTAAAAATAAATTATTATGATATAAAATAATAACAATCAAATGGTTAAGGGAGAATCTCTTATTCTATAAACAACAAAATCTTCTACACAAATATCATGACCTTAAAAATAAATTATTATCATATAAAATAATTGTGACACTTAAAATATTTACAAAGCATTACATCTATATTAAAATTTTTGTTAAATTAAATATAAATTAGCATTGTGAATAATTAAATATATAATAATTGTGAAATATTAAATGTTTATATCAAAAAACAATTCAATTAAAAAAATACTTTAATTTTTTTTTTTTAATTAGATGTAGAGGTTAAATTTGATATTGAATCCTTCATATATATTAGAAGAGGTTACATTAATGGTTCTATCAATGTAATTGGGTATCATAAAGATGTCATGTTAATGCACATACTTGAGAAAGGGTTAGTTCCATTTAGAAGTTAGAAGTGGGTATCTTGGTGATCCATCACTAGAATTTGCTAGAATCTCGTAAATCCAACCATGCGTAAGATGTGAAGGAACTTCTCTTTAAATAGAGAGTTTCTAGATCAACCTTTTACGATATATGGGAATGGGTTCAAACATTCTAAAGAAAGTAAACCACATCGACGGGGACGACTCCATAATACATATATGGGAATGAGTTCAAACATTCGAAAGCAAGTAAACCCCATCGAATAAACTTCATTAAAATATATTTTACTTGTCTTAACATGTGAACCATTTCCAGTCACAAGATGGAATGAGAATTTGATATCATAAAGCTACCCTAATACTATGATTTCTTTAAAAACTATTAGTCTCATCCAAATGTTATAATGGGGCATGCTTAGAAGGATATATGATGATGGGTCTATTAGTCAAATCAGGTACTTAAAGATGTCTCGTAAATATGCCTAGTAATGAGCATGCGTATGTTAAGATTAGTTTCATCCATTGTGCCTAAGGATACCTCACTTCTTGACTTGAAAAAAGAACTTGTATTATATAAAATGCATGTACCTAAAAGATTAAGTTCTCCTCTATCCTATATTAAAGTTAGGGTGCACCCCAAGTGATTCTTGGTTCTTTCACTCTTATACAAATTTAGGTTATAACATACTTGGCCATAAATTTCCAAGTGATTCCCTCATTGATATCCTAATTAGAGTGGAATTCCCCAAGAACATGCTTTTGGGTATTAATGGGGGTGTCATAATTTGTAAGTACTTCTCTTACTCTTATTAAAATAGGGTGCACCACAAGTGGTTCCCTTGTTATTATATTAATTCTTGTTTAAATCCCAAGAACATAATTTGAGCACTAACTAAGATGCAAATTCATTAACTTGTTGTCTCATTCCTATATATGTAAATTAAGGTGTGCCCCAAGCATGTCTTTTACTTCTAAACTAATTAGGGTGAAATTTCCCAATGACATACTTTTGGGTATCGATAGGGGTATAAGTTACCAAATGGTTCTTTCAATTCCATACAAATTAGTAGTTCCCTAAATCCTATACTAATTAGGTTGTAACTATTAACAATATACTTTTAGGTACTAATTGGGGTGTAGTTCCTGTTATCACTCCAGGAAACTCTCCTAGGCTGTAAGTCAGAGATGCTTGGTAACTCAATATTTTTGGAAACTATTTTCTCAATAATAGGTGTGGGTTTGGATCAAGATGAATATCTTAACCTCTGGATTGCATTCTCAAGACATTCTTAATTATATTCATACAACACAAGGCCTTCAAGAGCTATTGTCAGATAGGTTTGTATAATAAATGGATAATAAAACTAATCAATTAACCAAAACATACATAAAACCGTATATATGATGGGTCAACAAACTAGCCAAATATTCTTATGATTCTTTCTTAACAATCAAAAGTAAGATGACAGTTACCATAGGATCATTAAACAGAGACAAAAGAACTAATTCCACTCATACGCATAGTCAAAGATGAAAGAAGGTCCGACAGTAACAAATGAAAGAAGCTTGCAGGATGATATATTAAAGAAAATGTCTTTCTTACAAAACAATAGCATATAGAACTCAAAATTGAACTCTCTGTTCATCTTCAGTTTTCATCTTTATAGCGTTTACAACACAGTATCTAGATCCTGAAATAATGGATCAGATATGCCAAAAATAGAAAGTCAAAACTAACTTGAAAAAGATAAGGAATGATCCTCAAAATGAGGTCAATCCCACATTTCATGGTCTTCATATCTTGTAGAGTCCTTGTGCAGTGCAAAATATCCTTCCAAGGATGAGTGATGACTCTTCCAAGAGATACAATTCGAATTTGTTGAGGTGTGCAAAAACCTTGATTTTTTGCCTTTGAAAAAGGTAGCAAAAATGATTGAAACACCTCTTCATTCCCTTATCCATCAAAAATAGCTATTGGATCTAACTTGATAATTCGACAAGTGTCCATTCGAAGAGGTTTCAAACCATTCCAGCTCAAAAAATCCCGATCTGGGCAAAAATTCGGTCATTCTGGCAGTGACAGGCTTTCGGTGGTTAACCCTGGAAAAACTGTGTCCTTTAACTACCGAAATCTCTTCTTTCGGTGGTTAATGAAGGCAAAATTCAATTCTAATTAACCACTGAAAGTGCAGGTTTTCTAGAAATAAACTGCCTTGGGAAAAATCAATTTTCCTAGCCATGGAAAGGTCGTTTCACATGCTTGAATAGTTGATCGACATCTAGAAATCCTAAGATTTCAATTGGTGCTTTCAAATCTTCATTTGGAGCTTGGGAAGGTAATCAAAAGTTCCCAGCAATATTAGGCACCATTCTTCAAAAAATTGCCAGTGCATTTTTTATTGCTAACATTGGCTCCAACTGGGATGGAGACCTCCCTGCAAGGTTTCCAAGAACCTGACAGACCTTATTCCTTTATTATCGAGCATGGATTTATTCAGCCTTTACAATTTATCATCTGACTTTGGAAATTCCATGTCGATTATTATAGAAATAATACACTCATCAGGTGGATGACAAAGTACTCTAAAAGCTTGCATTAGCTTTATGTTGTTCCTGAGATTTATCTTTTCAATCATCTCCAATAGATTGTTTGTGTCATGTAGTTTTAGCTATGACTGTTTCATCAACAATAAACTTTAAAGTTCCAACCTTTGAGTTTTTACCATCATAAAACTTGGAAAAGACTTCTTCTATTTCACTCTTAGAAGCTACAACCCTTAGCCCCCTCGGGCTTCCCCTTTTCCATTACAAAGCCTATTTTAAATAGAAAAAAGAAAAATAACTATTTTCTAACTTTATGGAAAACTAAATCATAATAAAATCTGAAACAAACTAAATTATTTCCAAGATATCTCAAATTGTTGGCAAATATAGGATTTTCTGCCATCTTATCATTAATGAATTTGGGTTGCCACATGTCTATATCTTTAACCGTATATCCCTCAATCGTTGGATTGAACCCTAGATCTGCTTCAAATAGAAAATTCAATGCGATTGGATTTCAATAGGATCAAGAGCACCCTTCAATAGGATCAAGAGCATCTTCTGATTTTGAATGGCACAATTGGGAGAGATTTACAGGCATAAATGTATAAAGTTTGTTAAAGATCCAAGATTATAGGAATCTTTGATCAATTTTTTTTATCTCCTTACCTCGCTTTATTCAACACATCTGTCATATGCAAAGAGAAACTGTAACTTACAGACACCTTTTATTATGCTCGGAATACTACCATCTAAATAGAACCCCATTTAGAACAAGGATCTTTTTCTTCTGCTAAACTTTCTTGCTCATCGATCACCAGGAGCAAGTCAATCTTTCCTCTGCTTCAAAATTTTCTGTCACTTGTCTTCTATGAAATATATATCTTCATAACTAATCTCACAATTCCATTTTGGATCATGACCAGTAATGAACGAAGTCGTTGCTTGATATGGGCATGATTGGTACAAAAGTTGTGTTGAAGAAACTTTGAATCTTTTCTGGATGGTGTGTAACACATGTTGTCACTATCACAAGTAGAGATAACACTGATCCTAGAATATTGAGCTGCAATTTGGTGACAGTAGCAATGCCAACACCCAGTAGCAGGATCACAAGTGAAAAATAGATTTTCCGGTTGAAATCCTTCTTGAAAAAGAGAGTTTCCAAAAGAGCAGTACAATGAATAATTGCCAACTTGGTCATCTGATATAATCCAACAAAGTTGAAACCCAGGAAAAGGTTCAAAAGTCCAATAGAGATACCATTCAAAATACCAAATCCCATTACAGCCCGTGCATCAAATGGCTTATGTTCAAATAGTTTCAACCATAATGCTATATGCAAAGAATAGAATGTAACTAGAAGATGCCAGTTGGTCAATGTTGTGGTGAAGTTAAATCCGAGAGTGTTGATGAGTGCCTTGTTGCAGATGACTATCGAAACAGAGTAAATAAAAGAGAGACTTATTGCTCCAACCATTCCCAGCTGAAACCCGATACTCTCGGTCATGTTTTCTCTGTATTGATTGATTGTCAACTGCACAAAAATAAAATATTCCCAGAATATTCCACCAACTAAATGGATCACAAAGTAAAATGTAGCCAAATTCCATAACCAATCAAGTCTTCAAGTGTCCTAGAAGTTGATATGTGACTGGAGATGTCTTGCCAATCACAAGAAATGTACTGAAGTTGACAGACACGGAGATCAAACAGGATAAAACAATGAAAATTAGAATATGAGGTGTTAAAATTGGCATTTACAGAAGCAGTTTCTATGAAAAGCCTCTCTGATTTCTGTTGTATCTTGATATCAACAATTTAAATCTTCTAACCCTAAATGCATTCCCTTTGATTTCATTGATGCTTCTGCATTGGCTAGATTCTTATGCTGAGATCTTTCATTGTGCGTGTCTTGAAACCCTGGGCGATTTGCTTGCTAGCTTATGAATATACTCATTAACACATTTAATGTCCGAGACTTCAATCTTTTGCAATGAAAACTAGTTGTCACTTTCTCCAGAAAATGTAACCTATGGATGATCTTAGACTTGCTTATAATATCAATGAGTGCTCTATTTTAGTATTAATGCACACTCTGATTTCAAACATATGTGACTTGATGCCCAACTGTGATACTAGAGTTATCTTGACACCTGTTACATTAAATTATTAACTCCTTTGTTTGTTGATTACAGATACATTAGAAACTGGAGCGTGGAGCTAGCCTTCAGGCCCACAAAGAAAATCCATGCATAAGGCCATGATTTATCTTCTTTGCATTTTTTAACATCATAAATGCATTTCTGCCTTAATAAGCTTGTAAAAGAAGCACCTTTAGAATTTTTTTAATAAGCACATATATGTGCCAACATAGGCTGCTTCTAGGAATGACATGCTCCCTATGAGCTGCCAAGAACAAGTAAACCTGTGCCTTAACCTGAAAAACCCTGCAACCTGCTCAACAATCATCCACAATTTTTTTGTGTCTAGTCCATTGGGCTATGGAGTCTCAAATGCTATCACCAGACCTCTGCAATCTTTATTCAAACTCCCGTAACTCTACTCATCTTTTGAAGTTAAACTACCCCTGTCAAAATTACCTTATATCCATTGGGGATGGAATTTTTATTTCAAACCAAAACCATAATGCTAAATGCAAATTTTACGCATTGTGCAAATTTGAAATACTCACCCGTGAGTTTTTTTTTCTATACTACCCTACTCTAATTGCTGCAAATACATGTTTTAGGTATATACAAATTTCCAGAAAAATAATTCAAGCATCAAATTGCTTGACCCATCTTTATGTATACAACAAAGAACATGGAAGGAGAACAAAAGATACCACAAGAGAACTGCAACCGGCTCAGGTTCACTGTAGCAAACCATGATGCCAAACTCTGTAATATATGACATTACTGAAAACCGTGAGTCCATCCATATAGTAATTGGATCATAAAATTTATGTATGACAATACCTTGTTGTTTAAAGTTGAAAAGTTTCTTTCCTGTATTAGTTCCATGATGTTCCTGATTTGATCTAGGACTATTGCCATATGCAATCTACTCTTTTAAAACTGATTCTTCATACAAATCAAAGGAAGCATGTGAAACATAGATAAGATCTGATGCATCTACAGATATATAATTCTCATTATAACCATTTGTATCATGAAGATCTTCCTTAACAACATAACTTTCATCTCTGCAAATAGAAGAATCAACTGCTTCATGCTGAACATGCTTTTCAAATTCATCACAACATTCTTTAAAAAGACTTTCAGCTGAAAATTCATCTTCTTCTTCCCCTACCCTATGATCCTTTTCATTTTTGTTTAAAGTAGTAGGTACATAAGAAGAACAATCCCGATAATCTTTGGTCACACAATCATCATTATTCACATCAACTCTATCTTGAAGATCTTCCTCTTGAACCACAATAATAGAAAGAATTTCATGTTCACAATTAGAAGAATAAACATTTTGAATATATGAATGAAATTCTTCGCAACAATCCTCAAGAAGAATTTCCCGAGCAAAATACCTTTCACATCGATGATGGAATACTGTATGAAACTCTTTTAAAGAAGATATTCTAGAAGGAGGTAAAGATCGATACCATTCACGAGCATCTCCTTCTAATGAAAAGAAAAACATCTTCATGAGCACATCATCATGATATATATCCAGCTAAACCATGCATTGATGAAATCTGATGAGATGATATGAAGGATTATCTTCTTTCTTTTTTGAAAATTTTGGAAGGTCATCTCCCCAAAAATCTATAGAAGGAACTGGATGTGGGAAACCAGGAACTATTGATAAGTCAAGAGGTTCAAACCTCCGAGCCAAAAGAGCTTCAAACGCCTTTGACATGTGATTATTGTGGAGTCGCCACTCGATCTTTCCTTCATGGAGTCGCCAGATAGATAATTACAACCAAATGATGTCCAAGCTTTGTCTATCATCAAATCTAGATCTTGTCGTCTCCCAAGGAAGCTGAGCTTTGATCTCCCCTCCCTGGCAGCGGTGCCAATTTGTTATCACTCCAAGAAACTCTCCTAGTCTATAATTCAGAGATTCCTGGTAACTCAATCTTTTTGGAAACTATTTTCTCAATAATAGGTGTGGGTTTGGATCAAGATGAATATCTTAACCTCTGGATTGTATTCTCAATACAGTCTTAACTATATTCATACAACACAAGGCCTTCAAGATCTATTGTCAAATAGGTTTGTATAATAAATGGATAAGAAAACTAATCAGTTAACCAAAACATACATAAAACCATATATATGATGGGTCAACAAACTAGCCAAAGATGCTTGTGATTCTTGCTTAACAATCAAAAGTAAGATGACAGTTACCATAGGATCATTAAACAGAGACAAAAGAACTAGTTCCACTCATAAGAATAGACAAAGATGAAAGAAGGTCTAACAATAACAAATGAAAGAAGCTTGTAGGCTGATATATTAAAGAAAATGTCTTTCTTACAAAACAGTAGCATATAGAACTCAAAATCGAACCCTCTGTTCATCTTCAGTTTTCAGCTTTATAGCCTTTACAACACAATATCTAGATCCTGAAATAATAGATCAGATATGCCAAAAATAGAAAGTCAAAACTAACTTGCAAAAGATAAGGAATGATCCTCAAAATGAGGTCAATCCCACATTTCATGGTATTCATATCTTGTAGAGTCCTTGTGCAGTGCATAATATCCTTCCAAGGCTCAGTGATGACTCTTCCAAGAGATACAATTTGAATTTGTTGAGGTGCACAAAAACCCTGATTTTCTTCCTTTGAAAAAGGTACCAAAACTGATTGAAGCACCTCTTATTTCCCTTATCCATCAAAAAAAGCTATTGGATCTGACTTGATAATTCGACAAATGTCCATTCAAAGAGTTTTCAAACCATTCCAACTCAAAAAATCCCGATCTGGGTAAAAATTCAGCCATTCTGGCAGTGACAGTCTTTCGGTGGTTAACACTGGAAAACTGGGTGCTTTAACTACTGAAAGCTCCGCTTTCGGTGGTTAATGAAGGTGAAATTCAGGGCTAGTTAACCACCGAAAGTGCAGGTTTTTGAGAAATAAACTTCCTTGGGAAAAATCAATTTTCCCAGTCGTAGAAAGGTTGTTTCACATGCTTGAATAGTCGATCGACATCTAGAAATCCTAATATTTCCATTGGTGCTTTCAATTATGCATTTGGAGCTCAGAAAGGTAATCAAAAGTTCCCAGCAATATTAGGCATCATTCTTCAAAAAATTGCCAGTGCATTTTTTATTTCTAACAGTTCCCAAGTGAGTTTTTTATACATAGTATTATCAATATCATAATTGAAAATATGTTTGAAGATAGTCAAAACAAATTATCAAAATGTGGAATGTACTTTCAATGAAAAATTAAAAAATTTGGAATGTACACATGTGCCAATTTTGTTTAAAAACAACGTAATGGTATTCCATCTTCAATTATTCGTTCAAGATCGACTTTGGACATTTTCCATTTTCTAACTTTTTTCTTTTTATTATTGAACTTCTATTAACTTTATGTGCGTTGTACATACCAATTGACTATATTGACAACTCGTGACATTTGACTGTTTGTAGTGACCATATGAATTTAACATCCTTTAATTACATAAATTGTAACAGTAATATCTACTTGATTTCAGAAAATTCAATAATTCATTTTAATTGAGCACATACGCATTTTAAATTGATCAATAAATAATACAATTTTATAACAGAATAAAAACAAATACATAATTTTAAATACCTGGGTCTGATGCTAACCCTCTGTTTGTCCGCTTGTCCTGTTGACCTTTGCTGAACTGTGTAAACACTACCCAAACCTTGTTCCACCCTGCCAACTAGGACAACTTCCTAGCTCCAGGATATCATATGGATATCCTGTTTCCCCCGTGCCCAAAACCTCCATCAAACCGGTGCATGTACTGATCCAATCTGACTACAGAACTCAACTCTCCTCTCTGCAATCCAAGCGTGACCTTCCCCCAAAATTCCCGTAGAATGGTAATCCCCCTCTGTAAACCTCCTTCCCCCCCATATCCTTCCTTCACTGCCTCTTTCATTTACTTCCTTACCTAGCCATTTATTACCTTATCCTTTCATTTATTATTTTATCCTTTCGTAATTAATATCTTATCCCTTTCCGTGTACGTAACCTTTTTATTTTAAACAATATAACTTATTAATCTTTTAAATTCAATACCCATGTTATTGAATATAATAGGTAGTTAATTAATTAATTAATCAAAATTATAACCTTTAATAAATACTTAATTAATATCATTAGACCAATATTTGTTTAGTTATTAACATTGTAGGAAAAATTAATTACCTAATTAATCTTTTACTTAATAATCCACGAGTATATATTCTACTAGGGTTGTTACATACACCCACCCTTCAGGAAACTTCGTCCCGAAGTTAAGGTATCTTATGATACAAGGAAAAAAAACATGGTTCACACATTTATAACAATTAACCAACATTATCAGTAAGTAAGTCAAGAAAACTCATACATACTAGTGTATGTGTACAAGAAATGCATGTGCAGCTAGTACATACAAATCTCGTGCATGTACTAATAATCAAAACTGTCATCCTTTAGTAATTTATGTATGCATCCAATCCAGTCAACAAGACTAGTCTTTTATAAAAGACAACAAACCAATCAATTGTTTGAGAAATCCATTAGTAACTATTATCTAGTTCAACAATTTTATTTAGACAACCGTGGTTTAGTTACGTAATTATGAATATTCATATATACACATTTATTTTTATTTTTTTGAAGGGAAAACATTAAATTCCACCACAAGATAGATTTCCATACCTTCTCAACTATTACTACTCATCCTTCCTCCCTAACCTACTTCCATCTCCATTCCTATCCTTCCTCTACTAGACTATCTTGGAGCGTCAACTATATTGACCTAACTCC
>JZKD02S0667572.1:969782-981239 GCA_000966675.3 Picea glauca | reverse complement strand
ATAATCCACCTTGAATAAATAATATTAACCCATTTCTAGGTCACTTAACCTATTTTCCTTATTTTTAGGGTTAACCACTTTCCATAAATATTCCTTCTTGATTTTTTCACCTTATATTATCATTTCTTCTTTTAGGTCACTTTGACTTCTTTGATATTGGGGGCTTCAAGCCTTCATGTGGGGGTCCTTCGTCTTCATAAGGCCATAACTCTCAAACCATGAGGAGTTATGTGACATTCCACATACCACCATAAACGGCATGACAAGCACTATCCATATAGGATAGTTTCACCAACAATTTCCTTGGTCTTCATCTCATTATTCCTCATACAAGCATGGGTCCTCCAACCATTCTTCTAGGATAACTCAATCCATAAAGCATCTTCCAGTGAGGGCTTTCACCTTAAGGGGACCACTTTGGAGTTCATCCATTTGTGCACCTTATCAATCATGATAAGACAATAATGAGTCATCTATACATTCTTCCAACAATGCATCATATACCAATGGAACCACATCGATCCATCTTCATCATGTATCAATGAAAACTCATTGATCCATCTTCATCTATGCATTCTCATCAAGGAAAACACATATTATATTACATAAATCATCATTCAATCAATCCTTTGACATCAATCAATCACTCGACATCAATCAATCAAACCATTGGCATCAATGACAACATGATCCAACAACATCTATTTGGAAACAAAATTTTCTATGTTTGTGCAATGTTTTTCTTGACGTTCCCATCATTTTTTACATGTTTCGTGTCAAACGATCTTTTATATTGCTAGATGAAACAACTACTGTTTGTATCTTTCTACGTGCAACATGGACATCTTCTTTTCGAGATTTTCCAAAATATTTTAATACACTAGTTATATTGTTAAAGACATTATGTGTCACCTTTGTATCATTTGTCAACTTTTGAATACCCAATAATGATGTAGCTTCTTTTAACTTTCTTGACTTCAATAGACAAAGTAAAAGTTGAGCTTGTACTGTTACTGATTCATCTTTCAAAAAAGTATTATACATATTCTTAGTTCGATATCTTATATAATGCTTATCTTTTTTCTTCCCAAATTTGTCAGTATCAATATTTTCTAATATTTCATCATCAATGTTGATAGATTCTCCTGCATATTTCAATTTAAAGTTTATATTAAAAAACATAACACGAACATAAATTCACTAAATTATATATATTTGAGTGTTCATATTGTACTATCTAAATTTTTGTACATACCTATAGGTGATTTGTCTTCTTCTTCAATTTCAGTTTCAACGTCTTCTGCTTCAATTTTGGTTTCAATGTCTTCTTCGACATTACGAGACAAATCTATTTATGTAAATTTTGAAAAACATCAATTTGTAATTACAATCAATTATATTAAATTTACAATATTTTAAATTTGAATTCTATACTTTGAATTATGTACTTTCTAAATACAGTCCCAATGTGTGTCGTGTTCTCAGTCATCATATGTGCATGCATACCTAGTTGAACTTCTTCTTGTTGAAAATCTCTATTGACATTATCATCGTTTGTTTCTTGAATATTTTCATGTTCTTGTTTCTTTCTCCGATAAATCTCTTTCCTTTGTTCGATTTTGTAACGAACCTCCTCGTTACGACAACAACTCTGATAACAGGTGCAATTTTTTTTTTTTTTTTTTAAGGTGTGTGTGCGCGTGCAAAAAGGAAATAGACACACTTGACTCTACGTCGCCACTCGACGAATAACAAGACGCAACCAGGATGATCACAACAAGAATACATAAGGCACACAACAAGTAACTGCAAGCATAAAATGACATATTGGGTTATGTACAGTACGAACACAGAAGGAAGAATCCATAGTAGTAGATTTTACTATTTCTGCACAGGAAAGCAGGGTGTTTAATCTTCATTTTCCTCTCCGGAGAGAGAGAATGTCAGATAGGCTCCTGGCCGACTGCTCAGGAAGAAACTAGTAATCTCTTTCAGGAGGTCACAGTGGTGGGAAATCTGCCTTTAAAGAGCCCGAGACTACTGATACGACCTTAGAGGTGTGTTGAAAGAGTGGAAACCCTGCCTTTAAAGGGCCTGAGACTCTTGATAAGGAACTGGATTCTTTACACAGAAATAATCACACAAACAGACTTACATATAGAGCGACTAGCTTTATCAGATCGAAGTGTCTGATATCACACAACTGTGAGTTTGGACAATTCCAATTATAGTACTAACCCTGGAATTAACCCGACCCTAAACGTCATCATATAAATAAACAAGCAACTTTATTAACCCTAAATTTAACAGCCCAAGATAAAGACACAACCATCAATCACAGTAAACAAGGTTATCTAACAACCACAAACTACAATAACCATGACCATAAATGATAACCATTTTACATTTTATGTTACGAAAATCCTCCAATAAATTACAATCACCAACGTTTTATTTTTGTCGAATAACCATAAAATTTAAAATGTCCTTTACCATACCTGGTAACCACGTTACCCTGTTGATTTCTAAACCCTTGCGATAAATTACAATTACACATATTTTATATGTTCCACCTTAAAATTCAATGACCTCACATGATAAAAACATGGAAAATAAACAATGAGGAGCTTACATTCAGAAGTTATCAAGGCTAGCATAGCAATCTTCCTAATGCAAGTACCTTACACTTTATATGTTTGACATTCTACAATTTCTATGTATTCCACAAATATTAACAACATTACTTTTTGCACCATAACCTAGCACATAAAATAATGATCAAATCACCCTCTATGGTGTAGAACCTTGCACTAAATAACAGTAAAATTTCATTTGAGGTGGTATAACACTAACGCTATATTATATTTTATATTCAATAACATTACCCTTATATTTCAACCTATATATTACAGTAGTGTTACACATTACTATACATGTTTTATAATATCAATTAAAAGACCAATTCAGTAACAATACAAATTGACAACCATATATTTACATGCCCCTTGCAATATCCATGCAAATTCAAGATTCAGTTCCTGGGGTAGCCATCAAGCAGACAGAGCTAAAAATATTCCCAAGATTCAAGGCCAGAAAAAAAAAAAGGAAAAAAAAAACCACCGCCCAGAAATTTGGTGGAAGGGACGTTCCGCGGATGGCGCACATGAATTCAATACCTGAAATACCTCTAGACACTTACACAAAATGCAATTCTATTTAATTGATTTCGCCATTCCAGCCACATAAAAACAAAATTTATCGAATTCCAATCAAGAAATGACAGGAAAGGAAGTAACAAGGGAAGTCAAAGTCAAAATTTGTGGGAAAATCTTCCTACTTCTCTGATTTTCGGATTACAAATAATCAAATCACATTCTCCTTGGTTATTCGTTGCCTTAAACACTGGCGGACACCAATACGTTATTCTGTAATATTGTACTGCAGTGAACTGTTACCCTCGAATTCAAATTTGTGGTTATCATCTATATCAATTCTTTATTATTATTATTAAGTGTGATTCACAATTCTCTCGAATCAACATTACTGTAGTCACGAGTTTCTTTTGAAATAATCTCACTATTTACAGCGGCAATATTAAATGACGGAAAATTTCATGAAAGACTGGATGCGAGTTTTATTCTCTGAATCCCTCTGGAAAGAGTTCAGACTTTACCCAAAACAAAGTTAGTCTCTTCTTGGAATCAGATTAAAATTTATAATGTTGCCATCCCCGCAAATAACATATCTCCAAATAGAACAATTGCTTGCCAACTACTGAATCAGATTAACCAAACCAAATACCATGTTATTTTAACGATGGGAAATTCAATGGTCTATACGGATTGAATGCTGAGAATGGCCCTCCATAATCTATAAAATGCCCACAGTCAAATAAAATTCCCACTGTAGAGTATAAACACCCACAGTGATATAAAATGCCCACCGTAATCTATAAAATGCCCACAGTCAAATAAAAATGCCCCCATTTATTTAAAAACACCCACTGTAGAGTATAAACGCCCACAGTGAAATGAAAAGCGCCCATAGTCATTTGATGCCTACAATGATACATCGCCAACAGTAATAAAAATGCCCACAGTTAATAAGGAAAACACCCACAGTCATATATGATGCCTACAGCGATACATCGCCAACAGTAATAAAAACGCCCACAGTCAATAAGGAAAATGCCCACCGTCAAATGAAAAACGCCCATAGTCATCTGATGCCTACAGTCATACAACATCCACAACAAATAATAATGCCCCTCCCAGGACAACCGACAATCATATAAAAACAAAAATCAGAGGAAGGGTTATTGACAAACAAAACTACCAAGTGGAGGAAAAACCAACACGGACAGCAATTTATATATATATAAAAAGAAGGGGAGGGCCATCAATGCACAGTCATAAAGTTCATGGAAAAAGTTTACACTAGTGAAAACAGTGGGAGCCCAACATTTTTCAAACCCCGGACACAAGTATAAAGGCAGACCGGAATCAAAAACCCCTTTTCATTATTTAAATTTGAGAATGTCGTTGCAATGCAGACCTATAATTCATTTCTTTTTATTGCCAGAATACAATGATAACAAACTCAGACAAGAACCCATTGAGTTATCCCATGGCTAGAATACAATGATAAAAACAAGTCATTCTACCCTTCCATTAATAAGCATATCTGCATGAATCCTAACACATTCTACCATAAAAATATGAAAAGCATACATGTGCCCTTTCTCTCACTTTGGATGGCATCCTGCGCTTCGTGCCACGTCCTGCGCTCTGTGCCGGTCTCGCTCGCCGACCGTAGAGACATCACCGGTACCTCCCAGCCAATCGCTAGGGGTACTCTTCTTCCCCCTTAGGCCCCCGAGCCGCAAAGGGGCCACACACTATGCATATGGTAGATCTAGCTTCCCAGCTCACCTCGCAAGGCTGAGCTACCACTTCTATCCGAGCTAGAAAATCCCAACTCTCCAAAAGTAATCAATCAAGTCACAAATCCAGCAGTGTAATGTTACGCTAACAACCAATCCCTTTTCTTCCTCATCTTCCCTTTCTTTTATAGAGTTTTTCCCACCTCCAACTTTCCCTAAATCACATTTTAATTAAGTTTTAAATAAAAAATACTAAATGATCTACTTCGCACAAGTGTCGTCCATCCCCCTCTTTCCTCAAGTAATTATTTTTTTTAATTTATTAATTTACTCATTTCCCTCACCCACCTAGAGTTGCCCCTAAATTCACTCCTAGGTGTTCCTAGATTCCCTTACAGGTTTAATTACTTTCCCTAAAATGAAGTTGCAAATTTTAGTTCATTTTAGAAGGTTCTTAATTGCAGATTCCTTACTATGTTGACCTCGCTTTTTACCATAAGTTCCCATCTTTCCTTGATTATGTTTCCTCCATTTACTTAGTTTTCCAATTCTTATTATTCCCTTGTTTCCCCTTTTTATTAGACCCAAAATGGCAGTTGCGCTATTAAATCTTTCCCATTTATTATTTATTTAATATCTTTTGTACTTTCACAAGTTAGGAAATAATTTCTTCTTTGCAAATTTTTAAAACCATTAGTTTTAATTAAATTCTTACTCTCTTCATTTACGCCAAGAATTTTATGAAGACCAAACTATTACTTAAGTGGGTTTTTGTTTAAATTTTTATTTTTATTCTAGGGTCTTTTTCTTAAGGTTAGACTAAATTTTTACCCTAGAAAATTTTTAGACTTAGGACTTAGATTATGAACTGGGCGACACTTGGTTAGGGAAGTTGTTTAAGGATTTCTTAAGGCGTTAATGTTTTAGGGCCATCTAGGTTTGTTTCTTCTTCATCATCAATGCCACGTGCCCTTCAGGACGCACCACGTGCTCCAAGGGTGCCACTCACCTCGTTCGTTTCTTTTGCGCGACGTGCCCTTTAGGATGCACCAGGTGCTTCAAGGGTGCCACTCGCCAACTTATGTTTCTTTTGCATGACGTGCCCTTCAGGATGCACCACATGCTCTAAGGGTGCCACTCGCCAACTTGTGTTTCTTTCACGCGACGTGCCCTTCAGGATGCACCACGTGCTCCAAGGTTGCCACTCCCCAACTTGACTGATTGGTAGACATCTATAACCCCTGGAGTCAACACTCCGCCAGGTGCACTTGTGGGAGACTAAGGGCTCTAATTAATAATGTGCCTGTCTTATTGCACGCCCCTTAGAATCATCGTGAGTGACTGTCACAGTCTTCCCTCATGGCATCGTGGATCCTCTCGAACTAGGTAATCGTTAACCTACAGTTCGAGCCACGGCGGGAGTTCTAGTAGGCTGTGGCAGGGCTGTTGTCCACACCTCTCCCTCAACCTCTCTGGAAATCGTGTGTGGCTCCTTTACTCCATATGTGAGTCTATTCGGCAAGATATCGTCAGCTTGCATCATCAACAATCATGTCAGAACATGTCAACATCATATCATCAAATCAATGAAATATCACAGTAAATAAATCAACCCAAATAGCACACTCCCTAACTCAATCTGGAGTCCAAGGGGTTCCATCGATGCCTTTGCATCCTCAAGGTCCAAAACCCTGCACACTCAATAAAACTGAGTCAACATCACCAGTCTACATCAAAGCAGTAAAACATCATGTCATCCATCATAATGCATCATAATCAAGGATAAAATTTTTAACATCATAAAAGTCCAGATCACTTGCGAGCAAGTGTCCTCAAAGAATAAGTTTTCTCAGTGCACCAGAGCGGGATGTTACATACGCCCCCTCTTGGTATAAACTTTGTCTCGGAGTTTCTCAGTATAAATGCCGAAATAAAAGTACCACAATATCATAAGTCTATCTATCAAACAAAAATGGAAACTGGTGGCGCATATCATATGCATCCTCCGAGGTCGTCAAGCATGGACTATAACTGTCCCACTAGACCTTGACCCGATCTATCGTTCGACGTCTTAACTGTCGAACGCGATGATATAAGATGCAGACCGGCTCAACCGTGAGCGCTCCCTCGTCTGATACCTATAAGGAACTCATGTCAATCACATGCATAGGATCACTAATATAATGTCTCAAAACAGATACATGAAAAACATCATGCATATGCCTCAAAGAATCAGGCAAGGCTAGTCAATAGGCCATGAGCCCCTTTCTCTCCACAATCTCGAAATGTCCCATGAACCTAGGAGAGAGTTTAGCACCCCTTCAAAATTTGATCAAACTCTTATGCGATTTAACCCGCAAGAAGACTTGATCGTAGACCTCGTAACTATGGTCGACTCGGTGCACATCGACATAACTCTTCTGTCGATCATGCGCTTCTTTAATCCTTTGTTTTATGGTTTTCATTTTCTCTTCTATTTCTTGGATCGCTTCTGGTCCCACCAGGACCCTATCCTCAAGACGATCCCAACTCAAGGGCGTCTAACACGGTCGCCCATAAAGAAACTCAAAAGGCGCCATCTTAATGGTGCTCTGGTAACTGTTGTTGTAAGCAAACTTTACTAGAGGCAATAATTCCTCCCAACGGTTTTGTTGGTCCATCGCGTACATGCGCAACATGTCTTCCAATGTTTGGTTCGTTCGTTCGGTCTGTCCGTCAGTATCTGGGTGATACACGGTACTAAAATTAAGTTGGGTTCCCAAGGACTCTTGGAAACTCGTCCAAAATCATCCAGTAAACACCGATCCTCGATCGGATATAATATTCTTAGACACGCCATGCAGCCTCAAAATATCACCGATGAAAACTCTCGCTATGTCAGGTGCCTGATACGTCGTACGCACAAGAATAAATTGAGCACTCTTCGTCAGAGTGTCTACTACTACAAAAATTGAGTCGTGTATCCTTGCCATCAGTGGAAATCCAACAATAAAATCCATCGAGATAACTTCCCAATTCGATTCTGGAATGGCATGTGGTTGAAGTAATCCTCCTAGGTGTCTATGTTCAGCCTTTACCTGCTAACACTCTAGACATCTAGCCACAAATTTGACTATGTCGGCCTTCATTCCCTTCCAGAAGAATAAGGGTTTAAGGTCTGCCCTCATCTTCGTGACTCCTGGGTGAGCCATGTAAACTTCTCTATGAGCCTCACTCAGGATCAACATCCTCAACTCGTCGTTTGGCGGTACGTAAATCCGACTTCTAAACCTCAATAAACCATCTCTATCAAATGAATATCCCTCATATCGTGGTACCATCATTGTGTTTTGTCCGATAAAATCCTCGACTTCTTTGTACCAGTCATCGTCACACTATAAAGTGAGAATCTTCTCACGTAGATTCGTCTGAAGAGGCAACACCGAAAAGATGCACGGTCTCTGACTCAAAGCATCATCCACTTAGTTCACTATTCCCTTTATGTAAGTAATCTCGAAGTCGTACTCGCTAAGCAATTTCGACCAATGACGTTATCGCGCGTTCAGGTTGCTTTGCGTGAAAATGTGTTGCAACCCATAATGATCAGTGTTTAATTCAAATTTTCATCCAACAAGGTAGTTTCTCCAAACCTTCAAGGCATATACAATGGCTAATAACTCCAAATCATGCATCACGTATCTCTCCTCATGCCTTCTCAATTTCCTCGAAATGTAAGCAATCACTTGTCCATCTTGTATCAGGATTCCACCTAAACCTTCCTTGGATGTGTCAGTGCATACCAAGAAGTCTGCATCCATGTCAGGGACCTTTAGTATCGACACTGTGGTCAACAACTCTTTCAGCCTTCAAAATGCTTCCGCCCATTTCTGGGTCCATACAAACTTCTTGTTCTTCTTTTGCAACTCTGTGCTCGAACTTGCTATCTTCGAAAATCCCTCGACAAACCGTCGATAGTATCTTTCTAAACCCATAAAACTACGCACTTCAGTGACATTCATTTGCACAGGCCATTCCATAATAGCCTCAACCTTTGTTGGATCCACGGCGATGCCTTCGCCGGAGATGACATGCCCTAAGTAGTGAATCCTCGATTGATAAAAAGAGCATTTGGACAACTTCCCATACAATTTGTGCTCTCGTAGACACTATAGTACCAAGCGCTAGTGCTCATCATGCTCCTCCATCCTCCGAGAGTAGATCAAGATATCATCAATGAATACTTGGACAAACTTGTCCAAGTACTCACGGAACACCCCATTCATCAAACTCATGAATACCCCTGGGGTGTTTGTCAGTCCAAACGGTAAAACAGTAAACTCGTAATGTCCAAATCTCGTCTTAAAGGCGGTCTTAGGGAAGTCATCCTCCTTGATCTGCAACTGGTGATACCCTGATCAAAAATCGATCTTGGATAACACCATCGCACCCTTCATTTGATCGAACAAATCATCAATTCTTGGTAAGGGATACTGATTCTTGATCGTAGCCTTGTTCAGTTGACGGTAGTCGATGCAAAGCCTCCATGATCCATCCTTCTTCTGAATGAAAATAATAGGTGCACCCCACGGTGACACACTAGGACGTATCAGTCCCAGGTCTAGCAACTCGTTCAGTTGCATTTTCAACTCTTGCAACTCTGGGGTCGACAATCGATAAGGCGTTCTTGATATTGGTTCGATCCACAGTTTCAAATCTATGGTAAATTCCAATTCCCTTTCTGGCGGCATCCCAGGTAACTCCTCTGGAAACACGTCCACAAACTCCTTCACCATCGGAAGGTGTTGTAGACCTTCCGTTACTCCCTTTTCGTTTAACGCGAGGATCGCATAAATCTTTCACCCCTTGCGCATACTCTTCCGTAACTGTAAGGAAGAGACGAACCTTAGGGATACTCCCTGGTTCTGTCCTACAATCACATGTCTTTGTCCTTCATCATCGACCAAGATCAACCGTTTCATCTTACAGTTGAGTATCACCTCATGTGATTCCAACCAATCCATACCAATCATGATGTCATAAGATCCTAAGATCGTGGCGTACAAGTTGACCCTCGTGACAAACTCACCCAGGTTAAGGGAACAACCCATAACCCTTCCTCCAACCTTCTGTTTGGCTCCAGAAGCCATCTCTATGAAGCTAAACTCGTCCTGTTCGACTGCCTTTAGCTTAATCCCTTTTAGTGCTACACCATAAATGAAACTCTCAGTAGCACCTGGGTCTATCAAAATACTAAGGGTCTGGTCAGCGATAGTACCTATCGTCTCGAGCACAGTTGACTGGTGCTCTGCCTGGTGGTTATTCACCGCCGCATGAATCTGATGGGCCTTGCCCATATCTCCCACGGTAGTGGGTTCGACTTATCCTGACACTCTAGTCCTCTCCACAGGACAGTCGCGCTGGTAGTGTGGCTCCCCACACGTCCAACACCCCTTCTTCGACCCAGTAGTCCTGGTACCCGAAGTAGAAGATGACGACCCACCGGCCTGGAACCCAGGTCTGTTCTGCTAAACATGCCTAAACTATTGCTGCTGTGGCGATGCTGCTGCTGATGTTGTGGTCCCCGATAAGGTGCCCGCTGCTGAGGCGGCGGTCATTGGGGTGTAGTGAAATTGGATCCTCTTTGGAAACCATGATATCCCACTGTATGTCTCACTGGTGTCTGATGCTTTGGTGTACTAGATGAACCCTGCTCTGCTAGTCTCACTAGAGTCCTGGTCTGACCCCCACTGATAAGCTCCTCCTCTGCTATGAGGGCCTTTTGGACAGCGTCGTGCAAGGTTTGAGGCATCAAGATCCTAAACTTTTCACGCAGGCTATCGTTAAGGCCAAACACGAACCTGTTGACCTTGAGCTTCTCAGTGTTAAGGTGCAGAGCATACCAGAGAATCTTCATAAAACATGCCTCGTACTCGGGCACCATACGACCTCCCTATCGTAATGTGTTGAACTCATTGAGCTGATGCTCAATGAATTCCTCTAAAAGGTACCTCTCTCATAACCATTCCTCGAACAGTTCCCATGACACGTCTTCAATGGCCATGTTCAGCTGTGGCAGGAGCGTCTTCCACCATAGAAGAGCACTCCCCTTCAGTTGAAAGGCCACCATGCAGACCTTCATGTTGGAGGTATAATCGCGAAGTGCGAATCACATTGCCATATTCTCCAACCATGCCGTGGCGGCGACGCCATCCGGGGCACCAAAGAACTCCAAAAATTTAACCTTCTCGAGTTCACAGTGAATGCTACCTATAACGGCTGGTGCGCGCGGCGGAACCTCAGCGGGTGTCGATGCCTTGGCCTCATCTCTGTCCAATTAGCTGATCAGTGCCTCGAACATGTGCTGAAAAGACCTCATCATCCTGACCACGTCACCAACTTCTATCTGCTCCTGTCTGAGAACCTACTCACCTCCCTAGGGGTTAGACCCCTTAGGCATGGATGCGGCTGGAGGCGTCACACCTCCTCCCCTAGCACCCTGTCGTCTGCCTCCGTGGCTTCCTCTAACCATGATTACCTACACGCACACAATCAACTCGATCAACAACAATATAATCAAATCTAATCATGTCAATGAA
>JZKD02S0667572.1:923838-956290 GCA_000966675.3 Picea glauca | reverse complement strand
AGTTGTTCCATCTGTCATGATGAGATCTACCCCGAGGGTTTGATCAATGATCCCTTGAATATTTTTCTGAGCATATATCTAAAAGGATAGTAACAAAATGTATCATGTGATATTGTTTCTTGTTTTAGTTTTAAGTAAAAAAAAAATCAGTGATTTTGTTTGTCAATGATTGTAAAAAATATAGTTGTTCTAGTTTTTTCAATATATGTTCTTAAATGCTTCTATTATAAATTTAGTATTTCCATTTAATGTTTCTAAAAATTATGAAATTTCATATTAATGAATTTACAAAGGATAGATATTGAGGCAAGATGTCGAGACATGAGTCTCCAAAAATTCCTCGCAAACACTCTAGGCTGTCAAAAGAACGAAGAAGAGGAACTCTAACAACCCCTCTCGTTAAGACTGCAAGCAAAGAAAAAAGTGCATTTCTTTTTTGCAAGAAGGTGACAACAACAATAGTTGAACCACACAACCTGACAATGAATACACACACGCAAATCAAGAAATAGACAGCAACGACTCAACGCACTAGCACACCGATCAACTGGGTGAAACATGTGTAAATAAAAAAGATAGAAATGACTACTCGCCGATCACACAACACGACAATGCTGACAAGCTAAGGAAAACATCCACAATGCTGACACAATGGTCTTGACAACTTGTCACTAGAACCTCTATGCACACAAACCCAACGCATGAAAGTGTTACAACCCAAGCACCCACAATGAACTTACAATGATCAAAAACACCCACAACAGGGAGCACAGACTCCAACCAGATTATCATTTGCCTCTATCCAATAGGGCATGCCATGATCCCCTCATCAGGAATCATGTTGTCCCCTGGTGATAGGCGCGATAATAACCCTGGTGCAACATAACATATATGGACCAAGGAATCTAGATGAATCCAATGTGCTAGGAGCCAACATACAGACATGAATAATACACCCACACCCCAAGCAACAGGTCGACAAGAAGCAGATGACATCGCTCAATTAATTTGCACACACTATTAAACGACTCTATCACAACCATAAACCATAATTGTTATGCATGTTTTCTAAGTGTGAGGAGTGAAATGCCATAACCAACAAATCCTATAACTTAACATTATAACTTGTCTAACAATGATATCCTATTATTTTGATAAAAGTCAACAACAAACTTGTATGTTATTTATTATTAATAAAAGTTATTATTTTCCTTGAATAACAATCAACCTTTATTTTCCTCAAGCTCTCATCACTCAAGGGATATGTCAGTTAAGGTAAGTATGTATTATATCTCTCCCATTATATAATAACTCTCTACCACACATTAGATATTATATATCTATGTCACAACTTAGCTTTAATATCTCATAAAATCTCTATTCTACCAATAAAATAAAAGTTTCACTAACCATTAATAAAATCGTTGTTCTTGATCAATATATCCATTTAAACCATCAATGTATCCCTGCTTAATTTTCCAAGGTTAACAAGTATAAAAACGAATTTACCAACCAATTAAACTATAAATATCTGTCATGAAGGTTATTGTATTGATTCATTGTTGTTGACTAAATGTTGTATTTATTCGTTGTAAGGAATTGCTAAGATAATTTCTATTCTAATTAAAATAACTATCATATTTTTGTTTTTAGTGTATTAAACGAAGCCAAGGTACAAGTAAAACTGAGAGTATGTTAAATCAAGAAGTTGTAGGTAATAAATAGTTGAATAATGTATGGAATGTTGTCAATAAGGATCCCTAAATTTCTGTCATTTAATTCCTGGAATGATTCTATGGAATGTTGTCATTTAATTCATGGAACATTGTCAGTAAATATCATGGAAACGCTTGGCATTTAAATGATGTTTCTTTGTCTACTGAAGTCGTTGGGAATGGATGGGAACCATTTAAATGGAAATGAAGAATATAATTAAACAAAAAAACTATGTAAATCACTGGCATATATAAAGAGATAACAATGACTTTGTCTATTACTGAGCATATATTAAAGAAAGAAAAAAAAAGCATATTGAAGAAACACATTGTTGTCCATTGCTAATAACAAATTTGTTGTATACATTAATGATTGCCAAGGTTCCCCTTTTTCCCTAAGTTTCGTATTTCTTTCAATTTTTCTCTTTTCTGTTCTTAACTAAAACTCAAATTAGCAAGTGTACAAAAATCACCTTTTTCCCATTTTTCTTTTTAATTAATAAATTTTAATTAGCATATGTAGAAAAACAATAATTTCCCACCCCTTTTAAAAAAAAAAATTAATCCCCCAAAGTAATTTGATTTTAATGAATTAATTGAATTTCTTACCCCTTCTCGCCACATGTTTAATGATGATTATTATTATTATTTTTACAACAAGTATCACTTGGACCTAGATTTTAATTTCCTAGGTTGGGCGAAATTTTTATTAGGGAAATTGTTTTTAAATCTTTCTTATCACATAATTCATTCTAAGGTCATATAGGTTTATTCACTTATTAGTTAACAATATGATGTGCACTTCAGGATGCACTAGGTGCTCCAAGGGTTCCACTCACCTCATTATGTTTCCCTGGTGCGACATGCCCTTCAGGACACAGTACATGTTCCAAGGGTGCCACTCATATATTTTTGTTTTTCTTGTGTGACGTTCCCTTTAGGACACACTACATGCTCCAAGGGTGCCACTCACCTCTTGAATAAATTGGTAGACATAAAAAACCCATGGAGTCAATAATCCGTCAGGTTATCTTGTGGAAAACCAAGGGCCTCTAAGGAATAAGGCCCTTGCTGTATTGCATGCCCCTTAGAATCATCGTGAGTGATTGTCACAGTCTTCCCTCATGGCATCGTGGGTCTTCTCAAAATAGGTAATCATTAACCTATAGTTCAAGCCATGGCGAGAGTGACAATAGGTTGTGGCAGGGCTTTTGTCCACACCTCTCCCTCAAGCTAGTCTGGTCGGCAAGCTATCGTCATCTTGCATCATCAACAAATCATGTCAATAATAATAATCAATCATCATAACATATAATCAAATGTACATATGTCACATATACAATAATCAACCTGAATAGTTCATTCCTTGACTCGATCCGGAGTCCAAGGGGTTTCATCGATGCCTATGCATCCTCGAGGTCCAAAGTCCTGCACACTCAGGAGAACATAGTCAATAGCACATGTCTATGTAAATACACAAAATAACATATAATCACATCCATAATGCCTCATAATCATAATCAAATGGCCAATAGTATAATAATTTGGATCACTTGCAAGCAAGTGTCTTAAAAGAATAATTTTGCTTAGTGTGCGCAAGAGAGGGATGTTACATACACCGCCTCTTGGTATAAACTTCGTCCCGTAGTTTCACAGTATATAACTGTCAAAATAATGTGTATCATAGTATCATGAGTCTATCTATCAAACAAAAATGAAAACTTCTGGGGCATATCATATGCGTCCTCACAGGTCGTCGAGTGCAGATTATAGTTGTTCCACTGGACCTTGACCTGATCCATTGTTCGACGTCATAGTTGTCGAATGAGATGGTACAAGATGAGGATCGGCTCAGCCGTAAGCATACCCCCATCCTATACCTGCAAGGAAATCATGTCAATAACATGTGTAGGATCACTAATATAATGTCTCAAAACAGATACGCGAAAAACATCGTGCATACACCTCAAAGAATCAGACAAGGCTAGTCGATAGGCCACGGGCCCCTTCCTCTCCACAATATCGAAAGGTCCCATGAGCCTAGGTGAGATTTTATCTCCCTTTCCTAACTTTATCAAACTCTTATGTGGTTTTACCCACAAGAATACTTGATCAGCAACTTCGTAACTACGGTCGACATGGTGCACATCGACATAACTCTTTTGTCGATCCTGCACTTCCTTGATCCTTTGTCTTATTTATTGCATTTGATCCTCCATTTATTGGATCACTTATGGTCCCACTAGGACCCTATCCTCAAGACTATCCCAACCCAAAGGCATCTGACATGGTCACCCATAAATAAAATTGAAAGGTGCCATATTAATGGTGCTTTGGTAACTGTTGTTTTATGTGAATTATACCAGTGGAAATAATTCTTCCCAACTCTTTTGTTGGTCCATCACATACATGACCAACATATATTCCAAGATTTGATTTGTTCGTTCAGTCTGCCCGTCTATCTCTGGGTGATACGTAGTACTAAAGTTTAGTTGGGTTCCCAATGCCTCTTGGAAACTAGTCCAAAATCATCTGGTAAACACCGATCCTTGATCAGATATAATCCTCTTAGGTACACCATGCAGCCTCACAATATCACTGATGAAAAATCTAGCTATGTCAGGTTCCTAATACATCGTACACACAAGAATAAAATCAACACTCTTTTTCAGAGTGTCGACTACCACAAAAATCAAGTGATGTCTCCCTGTCGTCAGTGGAAAACCAACAATGAAATCCATCGAAATGACCTCCTATTTCGATTCTGGAATAACATGTTGTTGTAGTAATCTTGTGGGATGTCTATGTTCAGCATTCACCTACTGACATTCTACACATCTCACCACGTAGTTGACTATGACTGCCTTCATTCCCTTCCAGAAGAATAAGGGCTTAAGGTCTACCCTCATCTTCGTGACCCCTGGATGAGCCATGTACACTGCTCTATGAGCCTTGTTTAGGATCAAACTCCTCAAATCGTCCTTCGGTGGTATGTAAATTCGATTTTTAAATCTCAATAATCCATCGTCGTCAAATGTAAGTCCTTCAAATATTGGTACCATCATTGTGTTTTGTTCGATAAAATCCTTGACCTCTTTGTACCAATCATCGTCACATTGTAAAGTTAGAATCCTTTCATGTAGATTCATCTAAAGAGAAAACACTGAAAATATGCATGGTCTCCGACTCAATGCATCCGCCACTGGGTTCACTATTCCCTTTATGTAAGTAATCTAGAAATAATACTCGCTAAGAAATTCTGACCAACGTCGTTCTCGCGCGTTCAAGTCGCTTTGCATAAAGATGTGTTTTAGTCCATGGTGGTAAGTTTTTAGTTCAAAATATTGTCCAATAAGGTAGTGTCTCCAAAATATCAAGGCATATACAATAGCTAACAACTCCAAATCATGCGTTACGTAGTTCTCCTCATGCCTTCTCAAATTCCTCGAAATGTAAGCGATCAATCGATCGTCTTGGATCAAGACTTTGCCTAAGCCTTCCTTAGATGCATCAATGCATACCAAGAAGTATGCATCCATGTCAGGGACCTTGAGTATCAGTGTTTTTGTCAACAACTCTTTGAGCCTCTGAAAGGCATCTGCGCATTTCTCAGTCCAAATGAATTTCTTGTTCTTCTTGTGCAATTCTGTGATTGGATTTTCTATCCTTGAAAATTACTCGACGAACTTTCGATAGTATCCTTCTAAACCCATGAATCTACTCACTTATGGGACATTCATTGGCACAAGCTATTCAATATTATCCTCAAAGTTTGTTGGATCCATAGAGATACCTTCGTCGGAGATGACATGCCCTAAGTAGTGAATCTTTGATTGATAAAAAAAGCATTTAGACAATTTCCCATATAATTTGTTCTCTCACAAACATTGTAGTACCAAGTGAAAGTTCTCTTCATGCTCCTCCATTGTCCAAGAGTAAATCAACATATCATCAATGAACACTTCGAAAAAAAATTCCAAGTACTCGCAGAACACCTCATTCATTAAACTCATAAATACCCTATGGGCGTTTGTCAGTCCAGAAGGTAAAATAGTAAAATCATAATGTCCAAACCTCGTCTTAAAAGTGGTCTTAGGGATTTCATCCTCTTTGATCCATAACTGGCGATTCCCTGATCTCAAGTCAATCTTGAAAAAAATTGTCTCACCCTTCATCTAATCAAACATATCACCAATCCTCGGCAACAGATATTGATTCTTGATCGTTGCCTTGTTCAATTGACGGTATTAAATGCATATTCTAGATGACCCATCCTTATTTCTTATGAATATAACAGGCGCACCCCATGGTGACACACTAAGACATATGAGTCCCAGGTCTAGCAAATCCTTTAGTTGCATTCTCAACTCCTGTAACTCTGGGGTCGACATACGATAAGGCGTTCTCTCTATTGGTTCAGTCCCCGATTTTAGGTCTATGGTAAATTCCAATTCCCTCTCCAGCGACATCCCAACTAACTCCTCCAGGAAGACTTCCACAAACTCTCTCACCACGGGAAGGTGTTCTATACCTTTCGCTACTCCCTTCTCATTTGAAGAAAGGATCGCATAAAACTTACATCCCTTGTGCATGCTCTTGTGTAGCTGCAAGGAAGAGATGAACCTCATGGAAACTCATTGGTTCCATCCTACAATCACACATCTCTATCCCTCATCATTGACCAAGCTCAATTGTTTCATATTACAGTTGAGTATCACCTCATGCGATTCCAACCAGTCCATACCAATCACAACGTCATAAGATCCTAAGATCATGAAGTACAGGTTGGCCCTCGTGACAAACTCTCCCAGGTTAAGGGTACAACCCATAACCTTCCCTCCAACCTTATGTTTGGCTCCTGAATCCATCTTTACAAATCTAAAATAATCCTCTTCGACTGCCTTTACCTTAATCCTTTTTAGTGTTTCACTAGAAATGAAACTCTCGGTAGCACCAGGATCTATCAAAATGCTAAGGGTCTTGTCAAGGATGATACATGACATCTCAAGAACAGTTGACTGGTGCTCTGCCTAGTATTTATTCACCGTTGCATGAATCTGATGGACCTTGCCCAAATATCCCACGGTAGTGGTTTCGACTAATCCAGACACTTTAGTCCTCTCCACGGGACAATCATGCTAGTAGTGTGGCTCCCCACATGTCCAATACCCCTTCTTAGGTCAGGTACTCCTAGTACCTGAAGTAGAATATAACAACCCTCCGTCCTAGAATCCTAGTTTGTTCTGATTAACGGGCCTAAACTGTTATTTTTGTGGTCGACGTTGCTGTTGATGTTGTGGTCCCCGGTGAGGAGTCCACTACTGAGGCACTGGTCTCTGAGGTGTAGTGAAAGTGGATCCTCTCTAGGCGCCACGATATCCTGACATATGTCTAGCTGGGGTCCAATGTTGTTGTGTACCAGATGACACCTGCCCTATCGGTCTCACTGAAGTCGTGCTCTGACCCCCGCTAATAATCTCCTCCTCTACTATGAGGGCCTTCTGGACGACATCATTAAAGGTATGAGACATCATAATACTAAACTTTGAACGTATGATGACATTAAGGTCAAACAAGAACCTATTAACCTTAAGTTTCTCGGTCTTAAGGTGCAGAGCATACAGAAGTTGCTCCATAAAATGGGCCTCATACTTGGGCATCGTGCGGTCACCCTGTTGCAAGGCGTTGAACTCATAGAGCTGACGCTTAATAAATTCCTCTGATAGGTACCTCTCTCAGACCCGTTCCTCGAACAGTTCCCATAACATGTCTTCAACGATCATGTTCAATTGTGGTAGGAGTGTCTTCCACCACAGAAGAGTTCTCCCCTTCAGTTGGAATACCACCATGTGGACATTCATGTTGGAGGTATAATCGCGAAGTGAAAAGAACATCGCCATATTCTCCAACCATTCCTCGTCGATTGTGTCATATGGGGCACCAAAGAACTCAAGAAATTTGACCTTCTCGATTTCACGGTGAATGCTACCAGTACCGACTAGAGTGCATAGTAGACACTTAGGAGGTGATGGCACCCTGGTCTCATATCTATCCAAACGGTTGATCAGTGCCTCAGAAATACATTGGAAGGACCTCATCATCCCAACCACATCACCCACTGCTATATTCTCTTGGCCGAAAATGTGTTCATCTCCCTAGGGTTTAGATCCCTCAGGCATGGATGCTACTAAAGGCATCGTGCTTCCTCCCCTAACACCTTGTCATCTTCCTCTGCAGCTTCCTTTAACCATGATTACGTGCACGAATACAAATCAACTTAATTAGCAACCTTATAATAAGAAATCAAATCAAAGAAAGTTGTAGTGATCCCAAGTCATGGGTCGAAACTCGCTCTGATACCATATGTAATGACCCCTATTGTTACGATTGCAAGCAAAGAAGAAAGTGTAATTTTTTTTTTTTGGCAAGAAGGCAACGACGATAACAATTGAACCACACAACTTGATGGTGAACACACACACGCAGATCAGGAAATAGAAAACACTGACTCAACGCACTAGAACAACGATCAACTGGGTGAAACATGAGTAAATCAAAAAGATAGAAATGACTACCCGTCGATCACACAACATGACAACGCTGACAAGCTAAAGACAACATCCACAATCCCGACACAATGGTATCGACGACCCATCACTAGAACCTCTGTTGCACGCAAACCCAACTCATGAAGGCGTTACAACCCAAGCGCCAACAACGAACTTACAACAATTAAACACACCCACAATGGGGAGCACCAACTCCAGCTAGTTTATCATTTGCCTCTATCCAATAGAGCATGTTGTGATCTCCTCATCAGGAATCATGTCATCCACCAGTGATAGGCGCGAAAATAACCCTGGCGCAACATAAGCTATCTATACCAAGGACTCTAGATGAATCCAACGCGCTAGGATCCGACATATAGACAAGAATACTACACCCACGCCCCAAGCAACAGTTCGACAAGACACAGATGACATGTCTCAATTAATTTGCGCACGCTATTAAATGACTCCATCAAAACCATAAATCATAATTGTTATGCATGTTGTATAAGTGTGAGGAGTGAACTGCTATAACCAACAAATCCCATAACTTAACATTATAACTTGTCTAATAATGATATCCTATTATTTTGATAAAAATCAACAACAAACTTGTATGTCATTTATTATTAATAAAAGTTATTATTTTCCTTGAATAACAATCAACCTTTATTTTCCTTAATCTCTCATCACTCAAGGGATATGTTAGTTAAGGTAAGTATGTATTATATCTCACCCATTATATACTAACTCTCTTCCACACATTAGATATTATATATCTCTGTCGCAACTTAGCTTTAATATCTCATAAAATCGCTATGCTACCAATAAAATAAAAGTTGCACTAACCATTAATAAAATCATTCTGCTTTATCAATATATCCATTTAAACCATCAATGTATCGTTGCTTAATTTTCCAAGGTTAACAAGTATAAAAACGAATCTAGAAACCAATTAAACTATAAATCTCTCTCATGAAGTTTATTGTATTGATTCGTTGTTGTTGACTAAATGTTGTATTTATTCGCTCTAAGGAATTTCCAAGTAAATTTCTATTCTAATTAAAATAGCTATCATATTTTTGTTGTCAGTGTATTAAACACAACCAAGGTACAAGTAAAACTCAGAGTATGTTAAATTAAGAAGATGCAAGTAATAAATAGGTGAATAATGTATGGAACACTATCTGTAAGGATCCCTAAATCTTTTTCATTTAATTCCTGGAATGATTCTATGGAATGTTTCCATTTAATTAATGGAACACTGTCAATAAATATCATGGAAACGCTTGGAGTTTAAATAATGCTACTGTGTCTACTAAAGTCGTAGGGAATGGATGGGAACCATTTAAACATAAATGAAGAATATAATTAAAATAAATGCTATGTAAATCGCTGGCATATATAAAGAGATAACAATGACTTTTTCTATTACTGAGCATATATTAAAGAAAAAAAAAACATATTGAAGAAACATATCATTGTCCATTGCTAATAACAAATTCGTTGTATACATTAACGATTGTTGTCCGATCGGATCGTCATAGACATATTAAGCATGGTTGTCTTTAGATTAGAGATCATTGTCTATAACATATAAGATACATGCTATGGTTGTCTATAACATATAAGATAAGGTGGTCTAACATTTATAAAAAAAATTCTATGTAGATAATACAAAAACGGTTGTCTAAAAATCATTGTGTAAACATTCAATTCGAAGGAGAATTTAAAATCTGCAAAAACTATAGTAATTTGTCAAATATTATCAATCGCTCATCATAGCAATTGCTCCAAAAAATATGGATAACCCGTTCACAATAAAATTATGTCAACAATAAAATTTAAGGGAATTCGTTGAGTGAATTTATGGGTAGGATGCAAAGAATAACCATAACCGAAAATGCAGAGATAGTTTGGTTTAATGCAGAGATATACATTCACACAAAAAACACATAAGGTAACCGTTAAGAAATGAATCGATCAAGGAAGAAAAATAAATTACAAGAAAGTGCAAGACCAATCGCTCAGCCATGGATCAATCAAAGCAGAAAAATCAATCACAGGAAAGCGCAAGACCAATCGCTCAGCCATGGATCAATCAACACAGAAAAAACAATCAAAAGAAAGTGCAAGACCAATATCTCAACCATGAATCAATCAACACAGATATAAGTGAAGTAGATGGATGGAAAAATTATCCTTCACTCATCATCCACACATAGAAAAGAAGAGCATTACAATGTATAGGTCTCTATGCACCGAAATGACAATCGTTTATTCGAATCTTGGCCGACTGATCATGCATGGACTGATGATCTAGGGATGGGGACAAAAAATAAAGTGCAATATTTTCATAATAATCAATAAAAAAAGTAGAACAATCATGGAAATTAGGGATCGGTTGCTAGGGAAATCAAGTCAATGCAGCAAGTGTAAAGCTATGATGACTTTAAGTTCTCGATTAAAAAAATTGAGTAAAACACAATTTGTTTTTACACAATAGAAGTACAATAATGGAATCACATGAAAAATATTAATCTACCATTCAAAATAAAATAATTTGTACCATAGCCCAAGGTGACATCTCTGAGTCGTTGTCCCATGCGTGCTCCTTCCAGCTCCCGCTTGTCACCCGATGTGACTTCACTGGTATCTTCCAGCCAATGCTAGGGGTACTATTCTTCCCCTTTATCCCCCTGAGCTGAAAAGGGGCCACACAAACTAAACCAATAATAGCTAGAAACCATCTCTCCTCGCAAGGTCGAGCTACCACTCGCTACCCGAGATGGTTATCCCAACTCCCACAAGATAGGTCAGTCAAGACAAAAATTCTGCAGCATAACGTTACGCATAAAATATCGTCCCATATTCCTCATCCTCCATCCTTTTTATAGGTTTTATAAGTGATTTATTTCCCAAATTTACATTTAATTTAATTTTCATTAATTTAATTTAGAAAAACCTCCCCCGTACACATGTCACCCATCCCCCTAATTGCACCATAAATTAATTTCATTTATTATTTAATTAATCCTATTTCCCACACCCATCTAAAAGCATTCCTAAAATCTCTCCTTGGTGTCCCCAAATTCCCTTACACCATTTACATGACTTACGCCCTCACTAAATTCCTAGTTGAGTTCGTATTTAGAAAGTTCTTAAAGGCCATATTCCTTGCTAAGTTAGTCATTCTTCTTTTTCGTTACGTTTCCCTTTTTATTTATGTTTCCCCTTTTTCCCTAAGTTTCCCATTTCTTTAAGTTTCCCTCTTTTCCCTTCTTAACTAAAACTCAAATTAGCAAGTGTAGAAAAATCACCTTTTTCCCCTTTTTCTTTTTAATCAATAAATTTTAATTAACAAATGTAGAAAAACAATAATTTCCCCCCCTTTAAAAAAAATAAAAATTAATCCCCCAAGTAATTTGATTTTAATGAATTAATTTAATTTATTACCCCCTTCTCGTCACATTTTTAATGGTGATTATTATTTATTTTTTTACCACAAGTATCACTTGGACCTAGATTTTAATTTCCTAGGTTGGGCGACATTTTTATTAGGAAAATTGTTCTTAAATATTTCTTATCCCATCATTCGTTCTAAGGCCATCTAGGTTTATTCACTTATTAGTTAAAAAAGTTGTGTTCCCTTCAAGATGCACTAGGTTCTCCAAGTGTGCCACTCGCCTCATTTTGTTTCCCTAGCGGGACGTGCCCTTCAGGACGCACTACATGCTCCAAGGGTGTCACTCGTCTCTTTTCATTTTTCTTGCGTGATGTGCCCTTCAGGATGTACTACGTGCTCCAAGGGTTCCACTCACCTCTTAACTAACTTGGTAGACATAAAAAATCCTTGGATTCAATACTCCATCAGGTAATCTTGTGGGAGACTAAGTGCATCTAAGGAATAAGGCCCTTGCCTTATTGCGCGCCCCTTAGAATCATCGTGAGCAACTGACGCAGTCTACCCTCATGACATCGTTGGTATTCTCGAACTAGGTAATCGTTAAGCTACAGTTCGAGCCACGATGGGAGTGCTAGTAGGTGGTGGCAGGGTTGTTGTCCACACATCTCCCTCAACATCTCTGGTTGTCAGCCATGACCCCTCTACTCTACATGTGAATCTGTTCAGCAAGCTATCGTCATCCTGCATCATCAACAAATCATGTCAGGAATAACAATCAATCATCATAACATCTAATTAGACATACATATGTCAAATCTACAACAATCAACCCCAATATTTCACTCCTTGACTCGATCTGGAGACCAAGGGGTTTCATCGATGCCTCAGCATCCTCTAGGTCCAAAGTCCTACACACTCAGGAAAACCCAGTCAATAGCACATATCTATGTAAATACACAAAATAACATATAATCACATTCATAATGCCTCATAATCATAATCAAATGGCCAATAGTATAATAATCTATATCATTTGCAAGCAAGTGTCCTCAAAGAATAAGTTCGCTCAGTGCACACAAGAGCGGGATGTTAGAGGAACCCCTTCTTGGACTGATACCATGAGTGACCAATGACAATCTCGTTGGAGGAGATTATCAAACGAGTCTATGAATAGATCAATTTGATAATATGATCAAGAAAGTGTTATGGATTAATCCTTCTTAGATAGGTTGCACATTGATACTCCTACACCTGAGAATGTAAGGAGTACATCACGACAAGAAAATATTTTTGGTGATTTTCTTTGATTTTGTTTATTTTTGCTTTATTTTTCTGTATTTATATTTATGTCAAGTTAAATGTTGTAATTACTTTCAAGTGTGTGTGTATACAATGAGTTTAGTACAAGTGAAGACAAGAAAGAGAGAGTGGGTGTCACGAAGATTATAATGTTGATGAAGAGGGTGAAGGTGGATTTAGGAGGCTATGTTATCAAGAAACATAAGATTACACGCCTACGCCCACCTAACCTTCGAATGTTGGTGATGAGATTCTCTGGGAAGGGATTACTGAAGCAGTTACCCTTGAGAAATGATCAAGTGTTAAAAGAAGGTTGAAAAATGATTTGAGGAGATTGGATCTCCCTCAGGAGAGTAAACAAAGCTTGCAGATTGTTTTGCATTCATTGCAAAACTTTATGGATGCATATCAAAATATGGAGCCAACCAATGACAGTTTTATGAATTTGATGAGCTGGTGAAAGTCAGAGGTGATGGGCTCTGATAAATGGGATGTAGTAAAAAATAAAGTTTCAAAAGAAAATGCAATTTTGATCTTCAATTTCAAAGATGGGCCAAAGCGAAAGATGTTGAAGGTGCAATATTTTAAGCACCCCAACATAGAAAGACATTTGTATAACATATTTTTGGAAGCATATGGGAAATTGTCGTGGAACGATGAGGTTCCACATTATTTTTCTAGACACTTTTATGCAGATTTTTTCATGGACATGCACCCTGATTATACTAGTCTACCATCCAATTATTATGGCATTGGTAAAGGACAAACATATGATCGAAAAGAGACATATTGAAATAAGACATTGCAGAGGCCTCCATGACCTTTAGTATCTCACCCATCAGGGGAATTTTCTTCACATTCATAGTTGTGAGCTTCATTAGAGGTTGGAATGCAATCGGGGAAAATTTGGAATCGATTTTCTATGGTGTTGATGTTGGTTTGAACCATCAGTGAGCAAAAGACAATTCTTGGGCCATTTTTTTTATAAAACAAATGCGGCATTAGATACCATGTCAGTAGAAGATATTATGTTGTATGCAAAAATTTTCCGTGATGGTTAGAAGGAGGTCATTCAGAATGATGAACCGAACAACAGATTTGTATGTGTTCTAGTTAGTAAATTTTTGACACATTTTAGGATAGTGTACTTCTATTTCTAGATGTAGATACATATCATTGTATCTATAGAAATAATTGAGTTGCTATTGTCATTAATTCCAGTTTGGAGATATGTTAAATGAATCTCCAGTAAATAGGGGACTTTATTCCACAAGTTTAAATTTCGATGGGTTGAATCAGGTATGTGTTTTCTAATATTCATAGATGAGCACTTTATTTGTCCAATCTCCAATATTTTGAATAAGATAAACAACATGACATTTATAATTTTGTATAAATGTGAACACATTGAATCCTAGATTTAGTTCTTAGTTGTGTTGTTCACAAATCCATATTCCATCTCCTACTACTTGGGCAAGCTTGTCTCAATTCTCATTAGGAGAGTTTGAAGAGGCTGGGAGTTCAAAAGTATCATTGCATGTTGAAAACAAATTTAGTTATATATTCAAATTGAAAATTTTCATTTAAATTATTAATTTAAAAGAATAATTTCTTAAACAACATTTAATTTATTGAATCATAGGTTGGCACATCATAGGCATTACATGTTTCAAAATTTAAAACTGCAATTTAATGTGTTAAAATCATTTAAATTTAATTTTCAAATTTTCAAATTTTCAAATTTGAAATGTGTTATATAGGGTAATGTGGAGAAGAGAGTACCTGAGAGTGTGCTTGAACAAAATGTGGAGAAGAGAGTGTGGTAGATTGGGATTGAGGAGGAAGCATCCATACTTGGAAAGTATGTGTGTATTCATGATGATTCATAAACATATGTTCATTGCACATTAGTGAGTTTTAATTTGATTTTATCTTGGGGTTTTATATAAAAATGTTCTAGATTATTTTTGTTGAGTAAGCTCATATTTTTTATTTTTTTTCACATTTTTGTTTTCTCAAACTTTTAGTTTACCCTTTCCTATTCGTAAGGTTACTAAACTAGTGTCTATATAACTTTTCAACCCTTTGATCAATTATTTTGAAATATATAGAACCCCTATATAAGATTATCGTTGTCTTAAATGGTACATTCAATCTTATTTATGTTTAGATCATGATGAATACCTAATTTTAAAATTTAACATTTGATTATTTGAGAACATACTCTATCCCACATCAGAAAAGGGGAAGTTTCTAAATTTTCTTCGATTTCATTCCTTGTCTTCTTGTCTAAGAATGGCGTAGTATGGACATTTGTGTTATTTTCATACAATGAAGTGAATTCCTTATTTTCGTGGTATTGTCAAACTCTTAACTAAATTGGTTACTAACCACAAAAACCAACATTCAAGTAGATTTACAAATACACTATGTACGTGCATGATCTCACTTATGTTTAGATTATGACCAAGGCATATTTCAAAGAGCATTTGATTATATATGTAATATGAAGACATCCCAAAGATGAAAAATTTAAATGGTTTTTTAAGAATGACTTAATATATGTGTAGATTTGTGTTTTCTTCATGTACATGAAAGATTATATGAGAACACCTATTCCACCGCAGAAAGAGGAGATAGGAGGATATAAGTATTTTATGGAGCTCACATATACTATATGTGAGCTACTATGTGTGATCTAGCTCACACATAGTAGCTTACATATAGTATATGTGAGCTAGCTCACATATAATTTCTAAGTACATTTGATTATGTGTAATATGAATACATCCAAAAGATGAAAGATTTATATGGTTTTTGAAGAATGACTTAATATATGTGTATATTTGTGTTTTCTTCAAGTACATGAAAGATTATATGAGAATATATATTCCACCGCAGAAAGAGGAGATAAGTATTTTCTGGAAGAATGGTTTTTAAAATGGACATTTGTGAACTTTCATAGATATAAGTAATTTCTTGGAAGAATGTCTTAAAATGGAGATTTCTTAGTCCTTTAATTTAAAAGGTAATTATGGAATTTGATTATATGAGAACATATATTCCATTGCAGAAGAGGAGAGAAGTATTTTACTGCTGAGTAAATAAGATCACCTAGTATGAGAATTTCACTTGAAGGATTTGGGACTTTATCCACAAGGAGAGAAGTATTTTATTGGAAGAATGACTTAATATGGAGATTTGTGAACTTTTTTCATACACAGTTCTATATTTATTTTTAGATTATTATCCAACTCTAAACAAAAAAATATCTTACACATAACACAATTTTTCTCTTTAAATTTTTATAATATTTTGGATAAGATTTTACAAGTTGTTTAAATCATGTATGCTTAATGTGGAGAGTAACTATTTTGGATGTTTTGGAACTTTGTGATGGAATTTCTGTTTAAAAAAAGTGCCAAAAAAGTGTAATAAAAAGAGAGGGAAAATCTTAAATATGTTTAACTCTAGTTGGGTATGTTATTATTTCTTATTGTTTATTTAATATTTAGTTAAAGTATATATGCTAATATGTATTATTTTATTATTATTATTGTTTTCTATTGTTACAGATGTTTAAATTATATTTGGTGGAAAATATGTTTACATTATATTTGGTGGAAAGTAGTATGTTGGAGGATAAGACTTAACTCTTTTGGTATGTATGCCAATTTTTCTTTAATCACAACTTGTTTTATTTATCTAAAATGGTACATGTGTACATTTTATTTTAATTTTGTACACATATTTTATTGTAAATTTTTAATTTTTGAATTTTGTTTTCTTTTGCAGGTTTTGACTGTAGGTATGAAGTGATGTATCTTAAAGTGATCGCTTAGAATCCAGAATTTTGGAGTTAAATGTCTTAGTTTTTTTTATCATCCTAAAATGGATGTGGAACCTATGTATTTGGTGGTGTAACTATTCAAACTTTGATTATATATATATTTGGAACTCAAAATATAAATTTATTGTCTCATATTTGATTTCTCTTATATTGTTTATGATGGTGAAATGCATTGTTTATTCATTAATAAATAGTCAATAACTTATAATTTGAATTTTTATGTTTTATAGTGAAAGGATAATTTATGTTTTATGGTGAAAGGATAATTTATGTTTGAATGATAGCTTCTTGATGTCAAGGAAAAGGGGAAAATCGAAGAGATGGGATGCGTGGTATAGCTCGTGGGGGCTGTAACGACCCCATCATTACGACAACAAGCGAAGCAGTTTTTTTTTTTTCGAATTTTTTTTTCTGGAGTTAAGAGGCAAGACGACGATGATGACAACAGTTTAATCACACCACTGACGATGAATGCTAGGATGTAGTCCAGGAAAAAAGTTAATATGACACCACACATCAGCTCAAGACAACTGGAAAACATGCGCAAAATAACAAGGAGGACAACTACCCTTCCGACGCAAACATGACCACACCTGCAAGCTAAGGTACAAAACCCCCATCACCACATCATGGCCTAGATGAAAAAATACTAGAACCTCAAGATGCACAGACCAAACGCCTGAAGGCGTTCGGCTCTTGTGCCAAGAGAAACTTGCATGCTCATCAAAACTCACACAAAAGAACCTACTCCAGCCAAGATCACGTTCGCCTCTATCCCCAGGGTGTGCCATGATCCCCTCCTCAGGAATCATGTCTTTCCCTGGGTGATAGATGTGTCAATAACCTTGGCGCAAAACAAAAGGGACCAAGACTCAAGAAAACTTCGATGAGCTAGGAACCGAATACTGACTAGGAGACTATACCTACCCCACACAAAGGTTGATGAGACATAAGAGGACAAAGAAAATGGGTGATGCTAGCCCACATGACATCATCCCCACCCCCACCAATCACCCAGTCTAGCCATTCTATGATTACATTCAATTTTAACAAGGGTTCCATTCTAACGGGGCATGCCAAGTTACAATTAGACAATAATGCGTTCGCTAAATAAACATTGATACAATTAATTTTTCAAATCTAGGTGGTCAATACTAAAACAATAATTATAAATTCCCTCTATCCTTAATTAAAATTTAATCCAGCGAGTCTAAAATTTGCAATCCATTCCTTACTTACCAATCAAATTTTAATCTTTAACACAACTTAATTGGTCAAGTCTATGTTAATCCAAATTCTCCACCCAACTAGACATTAACTTAAATAACAACATTTAAAATCTTAAAGTAGAATTCTATCATTATAACACTTATGAACAATTAAATCTCATCATGTAGTCTAGTTATATTGACCGAACTAACAATACTGTTTGTCTAATAATATTAGAAGGAAACTACTAACTATTAGCAGGGCTAGAGCAATTTATCGAGGAAATTAACATAGCAGTTACTTAACAATTAATATAGAAATAACAAGGCAATTGCATGACCATTAACATGACAATTAAAAATGCACTAACAAGGTAGTTTACATTATTGTTTTCATAACAAGTAATACAACAATAGCAAGGAATTTAAGGCGTTAGTTAACATTTAACTCGTTGTGTCATTTAATCCAAAGAATGAATCTGCTAGCCATTTACATTGTTGTATCAATTGTTCTGGCAATTAATATGACCATTACATAACAATGAATCTAGCAATAACAAGGCATTTAACTCATTGTTATCCATTTTATTTGCTGGCAAAAATCAAGGCAATTAATGTGACAATTACATAGCAATGAATCTAGCAATAGTAAGGCATTTAACTAACTATTATCCATTTAATTCCCTGTGGCAAAATTTGCAAAAACGCAGTGCCCACATGGTGGCCAATCGTTCCCAATTGACAACAACTCAACAATTAAAGGCAAACATATCCAATCAACATCAACACAGTCCATCACTCAAGGGAAAATATAGTCATAGTTTGAAGGGGAAATCATGGTCATTATTGCAAGTCAGTTATGAATTGAATAGAAAAAAAGGTGGTGGGCGAATTGAACATGCACACAGTCAATTTTTATTTACCAAAACCATGGTCATTCTGGCAAGTGAATTTAAGATTTAAAAGGATAAATTTTTGGGTGATTTCTACAACAACTCAGTCCATCATTGGAAAGAAAAAACGTGGGCATTTAAAATGACAATCTTAGTCTCATTTGAAAGAAAAAGTGTGGGAATTTAAAACAACAAACTTAGTCTCATTTGAAAGAAAAAACGTGGGCATGTATAAAAACAAACTCAGTCTCATTTGAAAGAAAAAACGTGGAAAATTTTAAATGAAAAATCTCTATCTCGTTTGAAAGAAAAATGTGGGCATTTAAAATGACAATCTCTGGCAACATTTAAAAGAAAAAATGTTTTTCCATTTCCAAGATACCAATACTAGATGCAAACATGAATCAACTCATTTTTCCATTTCCCGAATACCAATACAAAATGTACACATCAATCAATTCATTTTTCCATTGCCATAATACAAATACAAAATGCAGACATGAATCAATTCATTTTTCCATTGCCAGAATACCAATACAAAAGGAAGACATTAATCAATTCATTTTTTCATTGCCAGAATACAAATACAAAATGCATACATGAATCAATTCATTTTTCCATTGCCAGAATACCAATACAATTTATGGACAACAGTAAGAGAACTGAAATGATCCAATCATGCAAGGACAACAACGGAGGTAGACGGCTGATAGGTTTGTCCTTTTCTCATCATCGTCGCACAGAAAGGCAGGGCGTTGAGATCCATAGGTCTATTAACCCCAAAGTGACAACCGTAGATCAGGCTCCTAGCTGACTGCCCAGGTGAAGAATGATGAGATAGGGATGATAGGCAAAACCACCACAATGGTTGCAATCAAACACCACAAGAAGGTCAAGACATGCAGGGAAACGAAGGCCATGGGAGTCAATCAATCATCGAGCTAGGCTATGAAAGAAATTTAGTCATCAATCTAGACAATCGGTTTACTTACTCCATTAAACATGTAGATACAAGCATAAATCCTACAACAATCTACCATACAAAAATGAAGAGAGCGTCTCGTTGCCTGATCGCTCGCTCTGAGTGACGTCCTCCGTGCTCTGTGCAACTCCCGCTTTCCAATTGGTGAGACTTCATCGGTACCTCCTAGCCAATGGTGGGGGTACTCTTCTTCCCCTTTATCCCCCCGATCCGCAAAGGGGCCACACACACTATCCAGAGATTCAGATAGCTCCGAGCTCACCTCGCAAGGTTGAGCTACCACTCCTCATCGAGATGGGTATCCCAACTCCCACAAGCTAAGTTAGTAAAGTAGATATGTCTGCAGTGTAACGTTACACACACATAAGAGATCTTTCATCCCTCTCCTCCCTTCATTATATATAGTTGCGAAGTCCCTTACTTTCCTAAAATCTCATTTAATTAAGTTTTTAAAAATTAAATCCTAAAAATTCCTCCCCATACAAGTGTCACCCATCCCCTTCATTCCTTCAAAAATTAATTAATTTAATTAATTAAATTCCCTTATTTCCCTCACCCACCTAGAGTCACTCCTAGAATCGCTCCTAGGTGTCCCCAAATTCTCTTACGGGTTTTAATGACTTTCCCCATTATCAATTTGCTAGTTTAGTTTTAAATTAGAAAGGTATTAATGGTAGATACCTTACTAAGTTTGGCCTTCTTCTTTTTCCCTTGGGTTTCCCTTTTCTTCCTATGTTTCTCTCTTTTCCTAGTTTCCCAAATATTTTAGATTTCCCTCTTTCCCCTTTTGATTTAGGACTCAAATTGGTAGGTGTAGAAATTAACCCCCTTTCTCCTTTTTCCCTTTTTAGTTAATAATTTTAAATTATCATATATAATAATAAAAAAAAAAATCTTTATTTTTTTTTTAATTTTACCCTAATAGATTTTTATGAATCATTTAAATTGCTTACCCCCTTATTATCACAAGATTTAATGAAGAGTATAATTATTATTTATGTTGTTTTTATTTATTTTTTATTTTTTAAATAGATAGATACAATTTTACCACTAGCATAATTTAGACTTAGACCTTAAGTTTTCGTACTGGGAGACATTTTATTAGGGAAATTGTTTTTAAAAATTCTTAACACGTTATTCATCCTAAATCCATCTAGGTTCATTCATTTATCATCAACAATGTGATGTTCCCTTCAGGACGCACTAGGTGCTCCAAGGGTGCCACTCGCCTTAATTTGTTTCCCTTGTGCGACGTGCCCTTCAGGACGCACTACGTGCTCCAAGGGTGTCACTTGCCTCTTTCCATTTTTCTTGCACAATGGGCCTTTTAGGATGCACCACATACTCTAAGGGTTCCACTCGCCTCTTGACTGACCTAGTAGACATAAAAGACCCCTGGAGTCAATACTCTGCCAGGTGAACTTGTGGGAGACTAAGGGCCTCTAAGGAATAAGGCCACCACCTTATTGCGCACCCTTTAGAATCATCATGAGCGACTGTTGT
The DNA here is from genome assembly GCA_000966675.3 of Picea glauca. NCBI lineage: Eukaryota > Viridiplantae > Streptophyta > Pinopsida > Pinales > Pinaceae > Picea > Picea glauca. The sequence continues at coordinate 934,886 of JZKD02S0667572.1, read as the reverse complement.
AGTCCACCCTCATGACATCGTGGGTCCTCTCAAACTAGGTAAACGTTACCTATGGTTTGAGCCACGGAAGGAGTGCTAGTAGCCTGTGGCAGGGTTTTTGTCCACACCTCTCCCTCAACATCTCTGGTAGTCATGCATGACCCATTTACTCCACATGTGAGTCTCATCAACAAGCTATCATCGGCCTGCATCATCAACGAATCATGTCAGAATATATCCATATCATATCATCTAATGAGATGCACTAATATCATAGTAAAACAATCAAACCCCAATGGTACACTCCTCGACTCGATCCAGAGTCCAAGGGGTTCCATCGATGCTTCTGCATCCTCGAGGTCCAAAATACTGCACACTAAGTAAAACTGAGTCAATAGCACCTATCTATGTCAATGTAGTAAAACACGATGTCATCAACCCATAACACCTCATAATCAAAATCAAATGTTTTAATAGCATAATAGTCTGTATCACTTGTGAGTAAGTGTCCTCAAAGAATAAGTTCGCTCAGTGCGCCAGAGGGGGATGTTACATACACCCCCTCTTGGTCTAAACTTCATCCCGAAGTTTCACAGTATAAGTGCCAAAATAATGTGTATCAGAATATCATAATTTTATCTATCAAACAAAAATGGAAACTATTGGTGCATATCATATGCATCCTCCCAGGTCGTTGAGTGCAGACTATAGTTGTCCCACTAGACCTTGACCTAATCTACTGTTCGACGTCTTAGCTGTCAAATGAGATGATCCAAGATGTGGATCGTCTTAGCCGTGAGCACCCCCTCATCCGATACCTGTAAGGAAATCATGTCAATAACATGTGTAGGATCACTAATATAATGTCTCAAAACAGATACATGAAAAACATCGTGCATACGCCTCAAAGAATCAGGCAAGGCTAGTCGATAGGCCACGGGCCCTTTTCTCTCCACAATCTTGAAAGGTCCCACGAACCTAGGAGATATTTTAGATCCCTTTCCAAACTTGATCGAACTCTTATATGGTTTAACCCATAAGAAGACTCAATCACCAACCTCGTAACTATGGTCAACACAGTGCGCATCGGCATAACTCTTTTTCTGATCCTGTGCTTATTTAATCCTTTGTCTTATCATTTTCATTTGCTCTTCCATTTCTTGGATCGCTTCTGGTCCCACCAGGACCCTATCCTCAAGCTGATCCCAACTCAAAGGTGTCTAACACGGTCGCCCGTAAAGAAACTCGAAAGGTGCCATCTTAATGGTGCTTTGGTAACTGTTGTTATAAGCGAATTCCGCTAGTGGTAAAAATTCTTCCCAATGATTTTGTTGGTCCATCACGTACATGTGCAACATGTCCTCCAAGTTCTGGCTCATTCGTTCGGTTTTCCCGTCAGTATCCAGGTGATACGTTGTGCTAAATTTAAGTTGGGTTCCCAAGGCGTCTTGGAAACTTGTCCAAAATCGTCCAGTAAACACTGATCCTCAATCATATATAATCCTCTTAGGCACACCATGCAGCCTCACAATCTCACTAATGAAAACTCTAGCTATTTCAGGTGCTTGATATGTCCTACACACAGGAATAATGTGAGCACTCTTTGTCAGAGTGTCTACTACTATGAAAATTGAGTAATGTCTCCTTGCCTTCAGTGGTAATCCAACAATAAAATCCATCGAAATAACCCCCCATTTCGATTCCAGAATAGCGTGTGGTTGTAGTAATCCTACTGGGTGTTTATGTTCAGCCTTTACCTATTGACATTCTAGACATTTGGCCACATAGTTAACTATGTCTGCCTTCAATCCCTTCCATAAGAATAAGGGTTTAAAATCTGCCCTCATCTTCATGACTCCCGAGTGAGCTATGTAGATGGATCTATGAGCCTCTCTTAGGATCAACATCCTCAACTCGTCGTTTGGGGGTACATAAATCCAATTTTTAAACCTCAATAAACCATTGCTATCAAATGGAATTCCTTCAAATCTAAGTACCATCATTCTGTTTTGTTCGATAAAACCCTCGACCTTTTTGTACCAGTCATCGTCATGCTGTAAAATTAGAATCGTTTCCCATAGATTCATCTAAAGAGGTAGCATCGAAAATATGTGTGGTATCTGACTCAATGCATCTGCCACTCGGTTCACTATTCCTTTTATGTAAGTAATCTCAAAGTTGTACTCGCTAAGCAATTCCGACCAACGTCGTTGTCACGCGTTCAGGTCTCTTTGCATAAATATGTGTTGTAGTCCACAGTGGTTAGTCTTTAGTTCTAATTTTTATCCAACAAGGTAGTGTCTCCAAACCTTCAAGGCATATATGATGGCTAAAAACTCCAAATCGTGTGTCATGTAGTTCTCCTCATGCCTTCTCAGTTTCCTCGAGATGTAAGCGATCACTCGTTTGTCTTGCATCGAGACTCTGCCTAAGACTTCCTTGGATGCATCAATTCATACCAAGAAGTTCGGGTCCATGTCAAGGACCTTTATCATCGGTGGTGATGTCAAAAACTCCTTGAGCCTCTGAAATGCTTCCGCGCATTTCTTGGTCCAAACAAACTTCTTGTTTTTCTTCAGCAATTCCATGATCGGATTTGCTATCTTTGAAAATACCTCGACGAACCATTTATAGTATCATGATAAACCCATGAAGCTATGAACTTCCAAGACATTTGTTGACACATGCCATTCCATAATAGCCTCGACCTTTGTTGGATCCATGGCGATGCGTTCACCGGAGATGACATGCCCTAAGTAATGAATCTTCAATTGATAAAATGAGCATTTGGACAACTACCCATACAATTTGTGCTCTCACAAACACTGTAGTACCAAGTGCAACCTCTCGTCATGCTCCTTTGTCATCCGAGAGTAAATCAAAATATCGTCAATGAATACTTTGACGAACTTGTCGAAGTACTTGCAGAACACCCCATTCATCAAATTCATAAATATCCTTGGGGTGTTTGTCAGTCCAAACAGTAAAACAGTAAACTTGTAATGTTCAAACCTCATCTTAAAGGAAGTCTTGGGATGTCATCTTACTCAATCCATAACTAGCGGTACCCTAATCGCAAATCAATCTTTGAGAAATCTGTCGCACCCTTCATCTGGTCGAACAGATTATCAATCCTCGACAATGGATATTGATTCTTGATCATGGCCTTGTTCAATTGATGGTAGTCAATGCAGAGCCTCCACGACCCATCCTTATTTCATATGAAAATAACAGGCGCACCCCATGGTGACACACTTGGACGTATCAGTCCCAGGTCCAACAATTCCTTTAGTTGCATTCTCAAATCCCGTAACTCCGGGGTGGACATATGATAAGGTGTTCTCACTATCGTTTCAGTCCCCGGTTTTAGGTCTATGGTAAACTCCAATTCCCTCTCCGGTGGCATCCTAGGTAACTCCTCTGGAAATATGTTTGCAAACTCTATCACCATTGAAAGGTGTTTTAGACCTTCTGTTACTTCCTTCTCATTTAACACAAGGATTGCATAAATCTTGCACCCCTTGTGCATGCTCTTCCAAATATGCAAGGAAGAGATGAACCTCGGGGAAACTCTCTGGTTCCAGCCTATAATCACATGTATCTATCCCTCATCATCAACCAAGCTCAACTGTTTCATATTGCGGTTGAGTATCGCCTCATGCGATTCCAACCAGTCCATACCGATCACGACATCATAAGATCCTAAGATCGTGATGTATAGGTTGGCCCTGGTGACAAACTCTACCAGGTTAAGGATACAGCCCATAACCTTTCCTCCAACCTTTTGTTTGGTTCCTGAGGCCATCTATACGAAGATAAACTCATCATGTTCAACTGCCTTTACCTTAATCCTTTTTAGCGTTGCACCATAAATGAAACTCTCGGTAGCCCCGGGATCTATCAAAATACTAAGGGTTTGGTGAGAGATGGTACCTATCATCTTGAGCACAGTCGACGGATGCTCTTCTCGATGGTTATTCACCATTGAATGAATCCTATGGGCCTTGCCCATATCTCCCACGGTAGTGGGTCCATCTGATTCAGACACTCTAGTCCTCTCCACAGGGCAGTCACACTGGTAGTGTGGCTCCCCACACATCCAACACCCCTTCTTTGGCCCAGTAGTCCTATTACCCAAAGTAGAAGATGACAGCCCACTCGACTGGAATCCTAGTGTATTATGTTGAATAGGCCTAAACTGTTGCTACTGCGGTCTACGTTGCTATTGATGTTGTGGTCCCCGATAAGTTGTCCACTGCTGAAGCGTCGTTCGTTGAGGTGTAGTGAAAGTGGATCCTCTCTGGAAGCCATGATACCCTAGCGTATGTCTGGCTAGTGTTTGATGTTGTTGTGCACCAGATGACACCTGCTTTGTTGGTCTTTTTGGAGTCCTAGATTGACCCCCACTCTTAATCTCCTCCTCTACTATGAGGGCCTTCTAGACGACATCATGCAAGGTTTGAGGCATCAAAATCCTAACCTTGGCACATATGTTTCCATTAAGGCCGAACACGAACCTATTGAACTTAATTTTATCAGTGTTAAGATGCATAGCATACTGGAGAAGCTCCATAAAATGGGCCTTGTACTCGGGCACCATACGACCGCCCTGTCGTAAGGCGTTGAACTCGTTGAGTTGATGCTCAATGAATTCCTCTTATATGTATCTCTCTTGGAACCATTCCTCAAACAGTTCCCATGACACGTATTCGACAACCATGTTCAGATATGGTAGGAGCATCTTCCACCATAGAAGAGAGCTTCCTTTTAGTTGTAAGACCGCCATGCAGACCTTCATGTTGGAGGTAAAATCGTGAAGTGCAAAGCACATCGCCATATTCTCCAACCATGCCTTGGCAGCTATGCCGTCTGGGGCACCAAAGAACTCGAGAAATTTGACCTTATCGAGCTCCCGGTGAATGCTACCAGTACTAACCAAAGCGTGCGATGGACCCTCAGGGGGTGTCAGTGCTCTGGCTTCATCTCTATCCAAATGGTTGATCAGTGCCTCAGACATGCACTGAAAAGATCTCATCATTCTTACCACATCACTAGTTGCTATCTGCTCCTTTCCGACAACCTGTTAGTCTCCCTAGGGGATAAATCCATGAGGTGTGGATGCTACTGGAGGCGTCAGGCCTCCTCCCCTAGCACCCCTTTGTCTGCCTCCGTGGTGTCCTCTAACCATGATTACCTGGACACATACAAGTCAACTCAATTAGAAACATTATAATCAAATCATATCAATGAAAGCCGTAGTGATTCCTAGTCATAGGTTGAACCCGCTCTGATACCATATGTAATGACCCCATTGTTACGAAAACAAGAGAAGCATTTTTTTTTTTTTCAATTTTTTTTTAGGAGTTAAAAGGAAAGACGGTGATGACAACAACAGTTTAATCACACCAGTGACGACAAACGCTAGCACGCAGTCCAGGAAACAAGTTACTATGACACCACACACCGCCTCAAGACAACTGGAAAACATGCGCAAAATGACGAGGAAAAATACCCTTCTGACACAAACATGACCATGCCTACAAGCTAAGGGACAACACCCCCATCCTGACATCACGACCTAGATGAAAAAATACTAGAACCTGAAGGCGCACGAACCTAATGCATGAAGGCACTCGGCCCTTGTGCCAAGAGAAACTTGCATGCTCGTCAGCACTCACACAAAAGAACCTACTCCAGCCAAGATCTCATTCACCACTATCCCCAAGGCGTGCCATGATCCCCTCATTAGGAATCATGTCATTCCCCAGGTGATAGATGTGTCAACAACCATGGCGCAAAACAAAAGGGACCAAGACTCAAGAAAAATTCGATGAGATAGGAACCGAATAATGACTGGGAGATTATACCTACTCCACACAAAGGTTGATGAGACACAAGAGGATGAAGACAAGTGGTGTTGCCAGCCCACACGACATTGTCCCTGCACCCACCAATCAGCTAGTCTAACTGGTCTATGATTACATTCAATTTTAACAAGGGTTCCATTCTAATGGGGCACGTCAAGTTACAATTAGACAATAATCCGTCCGCTAAATAAACGTTAATACAATTAATTTTGCAAATCTAAGTGGTCAATACTAAAACCATAATTATAAATTCTCTCTATCCTTAATTAAAATTCAATCCAACGAGTCTAAAATTTGCAATCCATTCCTTACTTACCAATCAAATTTTAATCTTTAACACAACCTAATCGGTCAAGTCTATGTTAATCCAAATTCTCCAGCCAACTAGACATTAACTTAAATAACAACATTTACAATCTTAAAGTAGAATTCTATCACTATAAGACTTATGAATAATTAAATCGCATCATGTATTCTAGTTATATTGACTGAACTAACAATACTATATGTCTAATAATATTAAAAGGAAACTACTAATTATTAGCAGGGCTGGAGCAATTTATCGAGGAAATTAACATAACAATTACTTAACAATTAATATAGAAATAACAAGTCATTTACATGACCATTAACACGACATTTAAAAGTGCACTAACAAGGTATTTTACATGACTGTTGTCATAACAATTAATACAACAATAGCAAGGCATTTAAGGTGTTAGTTAACATTTAACTCACTGTGTCATTTAATCCAAAGAATGAATCTGTTGGCCATTTACATTGTTGTAGTAATTTTTCTGGCAATTAATATGACCATTACATAACAATGAATCTAGAAATAACAAGGCATTTAACTCACTGTTATCCATTTTATTTGCTGGAAAAAATCAAGGCAATTAATGTGACCATTACATAGCAATGAATCTATCAATAGTAAGGCATTTAAATAACTGTTATCCATTTAATTGGCCATGGAAAAATTAACAAAAACGCAGTGCCCACATGGTGGCCAATCGTGCCCAGTCGACATAAAATCAACACTTAAAGGCAAACGTATCCAATCAACATCAACGCAGTCCATCACTCAAGGGAAAACAAAGTCACCGTTTGAAGGTGAAATTATGGTCATTACTGCAAGTTAGTTATGAACTGAATAGCATAAAAAGGGGTGGGTGAATTGAACATGCACACAGTCAATTTTTATTTACCAAAACCGTGGTCACTCCAACAAGTGAATTTAATATTTAAAAGGCTAAATTCGTGGGTGATTTCTATAACAACTCAATCCATCATTGGAAAGAAAAAATGTGGGAATTTAAAATGAAAATCTTAGTCTCATTTGAAATAAAAAACGTGGGCATTTAAAACAACAAACTCAGTCTCATTTGAAAGAAAAAACATGGGAATTTAGAACAACAAACTCAGTCTCATTTGAAAGCAAAAACGTGGGAAATTTTAAATGGCAATCTCTGTCTCATTTGAAAGAAAAATGTGGGCATTTAAAACGGCAATATCTGGCAACATTTAAAATAAAAAAGGTTTTTCCATTTCCAAGATACCAATACCAAATGAAAACATGAATCAATTTATTTTTCCATTGCTCGAATACCAATACAAAATGAATACATGAATCAATTTGTTTTTCCATTGCCAGAATACAAATACAAAATGCAGACATGAATCAATTCGTTTTCCATTTCCAGAATACCAATACAAAATGAAGACATGAATCAATTCATTTTTCCATTGCCAGAGTACAAATACAAAATGCAGACATGAATCAATTCATTTTTCCATTGCCAGATTACCAATACAAATTGCAGACAACAGTAAGAGAACCGAAAGGAACCAAATATCCAAGGAGAACAACGGAGGTAGACGACTGATAGGTTCATCCTTTTCTCATCATCCTCACATAGAAAGGCAGGGCATTAAGATCCATAGGTTTATTAACACTGAAGTGATGACCGTAGATCAGGCTCCTGGCTGACTGTCCAGGTGAGGAATGATGAGCTAGGGATGATAGGAAAAACCACCACAATGGTCACAATCAAACACCACAAGAAGGTCAAGACATGCAAGGAAAGGAAGGCCATGGAAGTCAATCAATCATCGAGCTAGGCTATGAAAGAAATTCAGTCATCAATCTAGAAAATCAGTTTACTTACTCCATTAAACATGCATATCCAAGCATAAATCCTACAACAATATACCATACAAAAATGAAGAGAGTGTACCATTGCCTGATCGCCCGCTCTAAGTGACATTCTGCGCGATCTGTGCAAATCCCGCTTGCCGACTGACGAGACTTCACCGGTACCTCCCAGCCAATACTAGGGGTACTCTTCTTCACCCTTAGCCCCCCGAGCCACAAAGGGGCCACACACGTTGTCGAAAGATTCATCTAGCTCCCATCTCGCCTGGCAAGGCCGAGATGCCACTCCTCACCGACCTGGGTATCCCAACTCCCACAAGCTAAGTCATTCAGCTAGAGATTTTTGCAACATAATGTTACGCAAACAGAAGATATCCTTCATCCTTCTCCTCCCTTCATTATATAGAGTTTCGAAGTCCCTTACTTTCATAAAATCTCGTTTAATTAAGTTTTTAAAAATTAAATCCTAAAAATTCCTCCCCGTACAAGTGTCACCCATCCCCCTCATTCCTCCACAAATTAATTTATTTAATTAATTAAATTCTTTTATTTCCCTCACCCACCTACAGTCACTCCTAGAATCTCTCCTAGGGGTCCCCAAATTCTCTTACAGGTTTTAATGACTTTCCCCATTATCAATTTGCTAGTTCGGTTTTAAATTAGAAAGTTCTTAATGGTAGATACCTTACTAAGTTTGACCTTCTGCTTTTTCCCTTGGGTTTCCCTTTTCTTCTTATGTTTCCCACTATTCCTAGTTTCCTAAATATTTTATATTTCCCTCTTTTCCCTTTTCATTTAGGACTCAAATTGGTAGGTGTAGAAATTAAGCCCATTTTTCCTTTTTCCCTCTTTAGTTAATAATTTTAAATTATCATAAATAATAAAACAATTATTTCCCTTTTTTTTAATTTTATCCTAACAGATTTTTATGAATCATTTAAATTGCTTACCCCCTTATTATTACAAGATTTAATTAAGAGCATAACTATTATTTATGTTGTTGTTGTTTTGTTTTTTTTTTATATAAATAGATAGATAAAATTTTACCACTAGCATAATTTAGACTTAGACCTTAAATTTTCGTACTGGGCGACATTTTATTAGGGAATTTGTTTTTAAAAATTCTTAACACGTTATTCAAATTTTATCCTAAGGCCATCTAGGTTCATTCATTTATCATCAACAACGCAACGTGCCCTTCAGAACGCACTAGGTGCTCCAAGGGTGCCACTTTCCTTAATTTGTTTCCCTTGCGCGATGTGCCCTTCAGGACGCACTACATGCTCCAAGGGAACCACTCGCCTCTTTCCATTTTTCTTTCGCGACATTCCCTTTAGGATGCACCACGTGCTACAAGGGTGCCACTCACCTCTTGACTGACTTCGTAGACATCAAAAACCCTTGGAGTCAATACTCCGCCAAGTGAACTTCTGGGAGACTAAGGGCCTCTAAGGAATAAGGACCCTGCCTTATTGCGCACCCCTTAGAATCATCATGAGCGACTGTCGCAGTCTTCCCTCATGGCATCGTGGGTCCTCTCGAACTAGGTAAATATTAACCTACAGTTCGAGCCATGATGGGAGTGCTAGTAGGCCGTGGCAGGGTTGTTGTCCACACCTCTCCCTCAACATCTCTAGTAGTCATGCGTGACCCCTTTACTTCACATGTGAGTCTGGTCGACAAGCTATCATCAGCCTGCATCATCAATGAATCATGTCAGAATATATCCATATCATATCATCTAATCAGATGCACTAATATCATAGTAAAACAATCAAACCCCAATGGTACACTCCCCGACTTGATCCAGAGTCCAAGGGGTTCCATCGATGCCTCTGCATCCTTGAGGTCCAAAATCCTGCACACTCAGTAAAACTGAGTCAATATAACATGTCTATGTCAATGCAGTAAAACAACATGTCATCAACCCATAACGCATCATAATCAAAATCAAATGTTTTAATAGCATAATAATCCAGATCACTTGCGAGCAAGTGTCTTCAAAGAATAAGTTCGCTCAGTGCACTAGAGCGGGATGTTACAGGGGCGAGGATGAAAAAACACTCTAGACTTGCCTCCACCTACAACTCATGCCTCTCATTACTCCACCTTGGATCTCCCTCCTCTGTCCTCCCAATGGGCCTGTAGAGTGGAGTGGATTGACAGCATGGGTGATTCACTCAGATTTGCACCTGAGCTCATCCTATAAGCTTCTTCTATACACTAGCCTCCCTCCCGCCTGCCTTCTTTGTTCGTTCTCTCGATCCTGACTTCCCCCATCACTTCTTATGCCTCCCCCCACACTTATTCTACCTCCCCCCACACTTCTTTCTCCTAGGACACATCCTTCATGTGATCGGTGTGATGGGTTAACAAAGCTACAAAATTCTTTAGACAACATCTAGAACTCAGTATTCAAAGTTAGGTGTGACATGAAGGAGTTTTTTATCAAAGAGGAACTTCATGAGCATCGCGAGGAACGCTTGGAGAATCTCATATTCACTCTCATTCACACCACTCCGGACATAGGGAATTCATCCCCAGACATTGTGCATGATTGTAACATCCCGCTCTGGCGCACTGAGAAAAATTATTATTTGAGGACACTTTCTCGCAAGTGATCTGGATTTTTCTGATGTTAAAACATTTATACTTGATTATGATGCGTTATGATAGACGACATGAGGTTTTACTATTTGATGTAGACAGGTGATATTGACTCAGTTTTATTGAGTGTGCAGGGTTTTGGACCTTGATGATGCAGAGGCATCGGTGGAACCCCTTGGACTCCGAATTGAGTCAGGGGGTGTGCTATTTGGGCTGATTTATTTGCTGTGATATTTCATTGATTTGATGATATGATGTTGACATTTTCTAACACGATTGTTGATGATGCAGGCTCCAACTAGACTCACATATGGAGTAAAGGGGCCACACACGATTTCTAGAGAGGTTGAGGGAGAGGTGTGGACAACAGCCCTGCCACAGCCTACTAGCACTCCCACCGTGGCTCGAACTGTAGGTTAACGATTACCTAGTTCGAGAGG
>JZKD02S0667572.1:909664-919862 GCA_000966675.3 Picea glauca | reverse complement strand
TTAAAACTTTCTTTTACTTTTCCCTTCAAGGTTGCTCCCCCTTTTTCACATGCACATAGGATGGTATATGTTAATGTAGAGAGAAGATAATAGTATTTCAAACAGTTGGGATATATGTTACCCACCCGACAACATCAACAGCAACCAACCCTGTTTTAGTTAGTGTTTAGTAACTACAATCAATCCATTGTTTCATAACAACAATCTGCTTTAGCATTTACTTATTTAGTTAACATTCATGCAGCTTATTACTCTTGGGTTATTCTCTAAATACAACAATCTACATTATTTTATAAAGGCAACCCACTCTATTTTAGTCAACATTTCATTAAGAACAATTCACTTATTTAGTTAGTATTCAATAATAGCAAGCTACTTAAGTTAGTAAATGTGTTAGTTAATGTTAATATAAAGCAATGGAAGTTGATGTAATGGGATGTGAATGTAAGGTAATGTAATGTTAAAGTAATGTAGAAGGAATTATGTAATGATTGTTAAAGTAATATAGTTTTAATGGTAATAATTGTTAAATAATTATGGTTTTATAAGGTAATAATTGTTAAAGTAATTGTGGAAATAATATAATGGAATGTAAGTGTATGGTAATGATTGTAAAGGTAATGTTAAGGTAATGTGGTGAATGCTTATGTCAGTGCTAACATTCGAGGTAAGGTAAATGATAGTGGGTTCACCATTATGGTAATATATCACTGCCTATTTATTACGGTTAACAGAGAAGGTGCAATGTGATTGTGAGTATTGCAAAGTCCTTGAACTAAGTACATTAGGATTTTATAACCTAATAAATGAGGGATGGAAATTAATTGAAATTACCTTATGTATAAGGTATTCGTCAGTTGATGAAATTTAACAAAGCAGCTGGTCAGTAATCAATTACAGTTGGGTCATAGAAATACCTTGTCTTAAATATTGGTTATTCATGTCTGAGTCCTTTTATCTTGCGCCTTCCGTAGAGGACGTGGTTTCTATTTTAATTATTATTCTGCGTGGTTGTTTAATTTCTTGCTTGGTCTGCTGGTGTCGGGTGGGACGTAGACACCTTCATGTTCCTTAGAACAGTCGCCATCCCTGAGACCTTAAATGGTTAAAATCGATGGGAACCGGGGCTTGAGCGTTGATTATGGGTCTTGGAGGTCCTAACCATTGCAGGGTAGGATGGGTGGGTAGCCAGTCTTACTTATTGTCGCTTGATCATCGTTGAACGCAGGTTGTTACTGTGGTACGTCATATGTCGTCTTATTGTGATCATCGTGGTTGTGTCTTGTTAGTCGTCGGGTGGTGACGTAGAGTCAAGTATGTCTATTCCTTTTTACACGCGTGCACACACTTTAAAAAAAAAAAAAGTTTGCACCTGTCATAGAGTTGTTGACATGATTAACTAGGAGGACTTTACATATGGTATCAGAGCCAGTTCGACCCACAACTTGGGATTCACTACGGTTTCCGTGACATGACTTGATTGAGTATAATTTTTATGATCAAGTTGATTGTGTGTGTGCAGGTAATCATGGTTAGAGGACGTCGCGGAGGCAGACGACAGGGTGTTAGGGAAGGAGGTGTGATGCCTCCAGTAGCATCCACGCCTGAGGGGTCTAACCCCCAGGGAGGCGAGCAGGTTCTTGGACAGGATCAGATAGCAGTTGGAGATGTGGTCGAGATGATAAGGTCCTTTCAGCACATGTCTGAGGCACTGATCAACCGATTGGACAGAGATGAGGCCAGGGCACCGACACCCATTGAGGTTCTGTCGCGCACACCGACTGTTATCAGTAGCATTCACTGTGAACTCGAGAAGGTAAAATTTCCTGAGTTCTTTGGTGCCTCGGATGGCGCCGCCGCCGAGGCATGGTTGGAGAATATGGTGATGTGCTTCGCACTTCCCGATTATACCTCCAACATGAAGGTACGCATGACGGTCTTTCAACTGAAGGGGAGCCATCTTCTATGGTGGAAGACGCTCCTGCCGCAGCTGAACATGGTCGTTGAAGACATGTCATGGGAACTGTTCGAGGAATGGTTCCGAGAGAGGTATCTTTCAGAGGAATTCATTGAGCGTCAGCTCAATGAGTTCAACGTGTTACGACAGGGAGGTCGTACGGTGCCCGAGTATGAGGCATGTTTTATGGAGTTGCTCTGGTATGCTCCGCACCTTAACACAGAGAAGCTCAAGGTCAATAGGTTCATGTTTGGCCTTAACGGAAGCATGCGTGCAAAGGTTAGGATCTTGATGCCTCAAACCTTGCATGACACTGTCCAAAAGGCCCTCATAGTAGAGGAGGAGCTTATCAGTGGGGGTCAGACCAGGACTCCAGCGAGACCTGCAGGGCAGGGTTCATCTGGTACACCGCAGCATCAGACACCAGCGAGACATATGCCGGGATATCGTGGCTTCCAGAGGGGATCAACTTTTTCTACACCCCGATGACCGCTGCCTCAGCAGCAGACACCTTATCGAGGACCACAGCACCAGCAACAGCGTTGCCCGCAGCAGCAGCAGCTTAGGCCTGTTCAGCAGAACAGACTAGGGTTTCAGGCCGGTGGGTAGTCATCTTCTACTTCAGGTACCAGGACTACTGAGCCGAAGAAGGGGTGTTGGACATGTGGGGAGCCACACTACCAGCACGATTTTCCTGTGGAGAGGACCAAAGCGTCCGGATCAGCCGGACCCACTACAATGGGAGATATGGGCAAGGCCCATCAGATTCATGCAGTGGTGAATAACCGCCAGGCAGAGCACCAGTCGACTGTGCTCGAGATGACAGGTACTGTCGCTGACCAGACCCTTAGTATTTTGATAGACCCAAGTGCTACTGAGAGTTTCATTTCTGGTGCAACGCTAAAAAGGATTAAGGTAAAGACAGTCGAACAAGATGAGTTTAGCTTCATGGAGATGGCTTCGGGAGCCAAACAGAAGGTTGGAGGAAAGGTTACGGGCTGTGCCCTTAACCTAGGAGAGTTTGTCACGAGGGTCAAATTGTACGTCATGATCTTAGGATCTTATGACATCGTGATCTGTATGGATTGGTTGGAATCGCATGAGGTGATACTCAACTGTAAGACAAAACGGTTGAGCTTGGTCGATGATGAAGGATAGAGACGTGTGATTGTAGGATGGAACCAGGGAGTATCCCTGAGGTTCATCTCTTCCTTACAGTGACGGAAGAGTATGCGCAAGGGGTGCAAGATTTATGCGATCCTTGCGCTAAACGATAAGGGAGTAGCGGAAGGTCTAGAACACCTTTCGGTGGTGAAGGAGTTTGCAGACGTATTTCCAGAGGATTTACCTGAGATGTCGTTGGAGAGAGATTTGGATTTTACTATAGACTTGAAACCGGGGACCGAACCGATAGCAAGAACGCCTTATCGGATGTCGACCCCGGAGTTGCAAGAGTTGAAAATGCAATTGAAGGAGTTGCTAGACCTGGGACTGATACGCCCTAGTGTGTCACCATGGGGTGCACCAGTTATTTTCATACGAAAGAAGGATGGATCATGGAGGCTTTGCATTGACTACCGTCAACTGAACAAGGCTACGATCAAGAATCAGTATCCCTTACCAAAATTGATGATCTGTTCGATCAAATGAAGGGTGCGATGGTGTTCTCCAAGATTGATTTGCGATAAGGGTATCACCAGTTACGGATCAAAGAGGATGACATCCCTAAGACCGCCTTTAAGACGATATTTGGACATTACGAATTTACTATTTCACCGTTTGGATTGACAAACGCCCCAGGGGTATTTATGAGTTTGATGAATGGGGTGTTCCGCGAGTACCTGGACAAGTTCGTCCAAGTATTCATTGACGATATCTTGATCTATTCTCGAACAACGGAGGAGCATGACGAGCACTTGCACTTGGTACTATAGTGTCTACGAGAGCACAAATTGTATGGGAAGCTGTCCAAATGCTCTTTTTACCAATCGAGGATTCACTAATTAGGGCATGTCATCTCCAGCAAAGGTATCGTCGTGGATCCAGCCAAGGTTGAGGCTATTATGGATTGGCCTGTGCTGACAAATGTCATAGAAGTGTGTAGATTTATGGGTTTAGCAGGATACTATCGACGGTTTGTCGAGGGATTTTCGAAGATAGCAAATCCGATCACGGAATTGTAGAAGAAAAACAAGAAGTGTGTTTGGACCGAGAAATGCGTGGAGGCATTTTAGAGGCTTAAAGAGTTTTTGACCATAGGGTCGATACTAAAGTTCCCTGACATGGACGCGGACTTCTTGGTATGCACTGAAGCATCCAAGGAAGGTTTAGGCGGAGTCTTGATGTAAGACGAACGAGTGATTGCTTACATTTAGAGGAAACTGTGAAGGCATGAGGAAAACTACGTGACACATGATTTGGAGTTATTAGCCATCGTATATGCCTTGAAGGTTTGGAGACACTACCTTGTTGGATGAAAATTTGAACTAAGGACTAATAATTGTCGACTGCAACACATTTTTACACAAAGCGACCTGAACGTGCGACAACGGCGTTGGTCGGAATTGCTTAGCGAGTACGACTTCGAGATTACTTACATAAAGGGAACAGTGAACCGAGTGGTTGATGCTTTGAGTCGGAGACCACACATCTTTTCGGTGTTGCCTCTTTAGACGAATATACGTGAGAAGATTATTACTTTACAGCGTGACGATGATTGGTACAAAGAAGTCGAGGATTTTATCGGACAAAACACAATGATGGTACCACGATATGAGGGATTTTCTTTTGATAGCGATGGGTTATTGAGGTTTACAGGTCGGATTTACGTACCGCCAAATGATGAGTAGAGGATTTTGATCCTGAGCGAGGCTCATAGAGTAGTTTACATGGCTCACCCGGGGGTTACGAAGATGAGGTCAGACCTTAAACCATTATTCTTATGGAAGGAAATGAAGGCTAACATAGTCAACTATGTGGCCAGATGTCTAGAGTGTCAGCAGGTAAAGGTTGAACATAGACACCCGGCAGGATTACTTCAACCACATGTCATTCCGGAATCAAAATTGGAAGTTATTTCGATGGATTTTATTGTTGGATTGCCACTTATGGCAATGCGACACGACTCGATTTTTGTAGTAGTAGACACTCTGACGAAGAGTGCTCACTTTATTCCTGTGCGTACGATGTATCAGGCACCTGACATAGCCAGAGTTTTCATCACTGAGATTGTGAGGCTACATGGCGTGCCTAAAAAGATCATATCTGATCAAGGATCGGTGTTTACTGGACGATTTTGGACGAGTTTTCAAGAGGCCTTGGGAACCCAACTCAATTTTAGTAATGCATATCACCCAGAGACTGACGAACAGACCGAACGAATGAACCAAACCTTGGAAGACATGTTGCGCATGTACGTGATGGACCAAGAAAATCGTTGGGAGGAGTTCTTGCCTCTAGTAGAGTTCGCTTACAACAACAGTTACCAGAGCACCATTAAGATGGAGCCTTTTGAGTTTCTTTATGGGCGACTGTGTCGGACACCCTTGAGTTGGGATCGACTTAAGGATAGGGTCCTGGTGGGACCAGAAGAAATCCAAGAAATGGAAGAGAAAATGCAAGCCATAAGACAAAGGATAAAAGAAGCGCAGGATCGACAAAAGAGTTATGCCGATGTGCACCAAGTCGACCGTAGTTACGAGGTCGGCGATCGAGTCTTCTTGTGGGTTAAACAGCATAAGAGTTTGATCAAGTTTGGAAAGGGAGCTAAACTCTCTCCTAGGTTCGTAGGACATTTCGATATTGTGGAGAGTAAGGGGCCCGTGGCCTATCGACTAGCCTTGCCTGATTCTTTGAGGCGTATGCACGATGTTTTTCATGTATCTGTTTTGAGACATTATATTAGTGATCCTACACATGTGATTGACATGAGTTCCTTGTAGGTATCGGATGAGGGAGCGCTCACGGCTGAGTCAGTCCGCATATTAGATCATCACGTTCAATAGTTATGATGTCGAACGATAGATTAGGTCAAGGTCCAGTGGGACAGTTATAGTCCGCACTCGGCGACCTGGGAGGACGCATATGATATGCGTTAGCAGTTTCCATTTTTGTTTGATAGATAGACGTATGATACTGTGATACATTTATTTCGGCATTTATACGGAGAAACTTCAGGACAAAGTTTATACCAAGAGGGGGTGTATGTAACATCCCGCTCTGGCGCACTGAGAAAACTTATTATTTGAGGACACTTGCTCACAAGTGATCTGGACTTTTCTGATGTTAAAACATTTATACTTGATTATGATGCATTATGATAGATGACATGAGGTTTTACTATTTGATGTAGACAGGTGTTATTGACTCGGTTTTATTGAGTGTGCAGGGTTTTGGACCTTAATGATGTAGAGGCATCGGTGGAACCCCTTGGACTCTGGATTGACTCAGGGAGTGTGCTATTTGGGTTGATTTATTTGCTGGGATATTTGATTGATTTGATGATATGATGTTGACATGTTTTGACATGATTGTTGCTGATGCAGGATGACGATAGCTTACGGACTAGACTCACATATGGAGTAAAGGGGCCACACATGATTTCTAGAGCGGTTGAGGGAGAGGTGTGGACAACAGCCCTGCCACAACCTACTAGCACTCCCGCCGTGGCTCGAACTGTAGGTTAACGATTCCCTAGTTCGAGAGGATCCACGATGCCATGAGGGAAGAATACGACAGTCACTCACGATGATTCTAAGGGGCGCGCAATAAGGCGGGGGCCTTATTCCTTAGAGCCCTTAGTCTCCCACAAGTTCACCTGGCGGAATGTTAACTCCAGGGTTTATAGATGTCTACCAATCAGTCAAGTTGGTGAGGGGCACCCTTGGAGCACGTGGTGCATCTTGAAGGGCACGTCGCATGAAAGAAACGAATGAGGCGAGTGGCACCCTTGGAGCATGTAGTGCGTCCTGAAGGGCACGTCGCGTTGATGATGATGAAGAAACAAACCTAGATGGCCCTAAGACATTAACGCCTTAAGAAATCCTTAAACAACTTCCCTAACCAATTGTCGCCTAGCTCAAAATCTAAGTCCTAAGCCTAAGACTTTTCTAGGGTAAAAATTTTAGTTTAACCTTAAAGAAAACGGCCCTAGCATAAAAATAAAAATTCAAACAAAAACCCACTTAAGTAATAGTTAGGTCCTCATAAAATTCTTGGGGTAAATAATGAGAGGAAGAATTAAATTAAAACTAATGGTTTTAAAATTTAGCAAAGAAGAAATTATTTCCTAACTTGTGAAAGAACAAAAGATAATTAAATAAATAATAAAATGAAAAGATTAATTAGCGCATTTACCTTTTTGGTTTAAAAAAAAAGAAAAAAAGAAGGGATTAATAAAAATAGGGAAACAAAATAATAAAGGAAACATAGACAATTAATAAGTAATAAAATTATTTAACGTGCGGGAGTATAAAAAGTTAGGAATTTAAAAATAAAATGAAAATATTAATTAGTGCATTTACCTTTTTGTAAAAAAAAAAAAGGAGGGATAAATAAAAATAGGGAAATTAAGTAATAAATGAAACATAAACAATTAATAAGTTAAAGAAAATAATTTTGGGAGAAACGTGGGGGATGAGTGACACTTGTAAGACAAAATTTTTAGAGGGTTTTCATTAAAACTTAAATGAAATGTGATTTAGGGCAAGAGTGGGTCTCAAAATTCTATAAAAGAAAGGTAGATGAGGAAGATGGGGGAGGGGTTATTAGTGTAACGTTACGCTGCCAGATTTGGACTTGACTGTTTGCTTATGAGGAGTTTGTATTTTCTCAGCTCGGATTGGAGTGGTAGCTCAGCCTTGCGAGGCGAGATGAGAAGATAGACTTATCTTCTAGATCTTGTGTGGCCCCTTTGCTTCTCGGGGGGCTAAGGGGGAAGAAGAGTACCCCTAGCATTTGGCTGGGAGGTACCGGTGTAGTCACGACGGTTGGCAAGCAGGAGCGGAAAGGAGCGCGGGACTTCATTCGAGGCGGGCGTTAAGGCAACGATATGTTTTTTTTTAATTGTAGAATAGAATGAATTAGTATTATGATTTAGATCTGCAGATGTATTGGGTAGGTAAATTGTTGGTTAGCTTGCGTTCTTCAGTACTGCCTTGGCGTTGGGTCATTTCGTTCCTTGTTTTTATTTTCTGCACCTTGAATGTAAGGAACTAATCTTCGAACTGCGTCCCTTAATGACCTCATTGCTTTCTTCAAATCTGAAAATCAAGTCTGTTGGGTTCCAATCCTCTGTTATTAAGGACGTAGATGCCTAAACCCTGTTGAAGAGATTGAAATCTTTGTCGGGGTATTCCAGAGCTAGCTTGTACGAAAACCGAGTTGATCCTGGAATTTTGCTATATTGCGAGATAACAAAAAACGAAAATTTACAGCTTTTACCTACCTCTGTTATTTATTTAGATAAAGAAAAATTTGTGTAATTAGCCAGGTTGTAAAATTTTACTGCGCACTCTCTGGGTAACTCAAGCCTTGCATCTACCTCCCCTGAACGACGAATTTCACGGTGTAAGGTCACGCTGAAAACAAAAAACTCCTTTCTGGCAATTTCGGATGGTAAATTCTTAATGTAATTTGTTCCAGCATTTTGCCATGTGAATTTGTTGCTGAAGAAAACTCTTCTGGCAATTTCGTTTTTGTATTTTGGTTACAGTGATATTGTTTTAAAAAAAAAAATCGTTGGGTAAATTGTTACTGGAATTTGGTTCCTGGCGAATTCGTTTGTGCATGCATGGGTTGCTGGCTATAAGCTCGGCATTTTCTTTCCTGAGCCCACATTTTTACCAACAGAGCCCTTGCATTATTACCCGTTTATCCTCTACATTTGTGAGTGTAATTCGTGACCCGCATGAGGGGGAAAACTCGTCTGCGTTTTACCTTTAGAACCCTGCGTTTTTGGTGTAAATCCTCTGCATTTTTGGGTGCCTTACCCTGGGCATTCGGCTTGTATTTTATCCGGTTCTATGCATTTAAAGTTTCCAAGAGTATGTCTAAGGAACGACTGGGCCCGAGCTTGCGGTCGATTCCTTGTTGGTGGGGTTCAGGGCTGTGCCTCCAGCAATCCTGAGCTCGTGGTCTTTGAGTTTGTGGCTGTGTTGCGCCCTTTTTACATAGGCATCCCTTATGTGGTCTTCTACCCTAACCCTACCTTGTCTCGAAACGATACCTTCCTTTAATGTTTGAAAATTTGTTCACTTGGTTAATCATCCTTACTATCCTTATAAATGGCCTTATCAAGATATCTATTTCGTTGTATTCATATTTGGCATCTAATGTGAATAGTTTAACACTTATGTTATAATGAACCCTGAGCAACTTTAGTGGAAAATTACCATGACTGGTAACCAACCATCACTTGTAGCCTTTTGCTTGTTTAAAGAACAAGACTTTAGATTTACCCCTTAGATATTTTTCCACAAGTCAAACCTTGCTTTAGATTGGAGTTAATAACTGGGTTCTGAGTCAATTGAGTAATCCAACTTTATATTGGGGTCTCCCTTACTCATCTTGGGGCTCCTTGAAGTTTTCATTTTCCCTGAGTGTTTCAACGACCTCATTCCTTGGAAGGAATTGGTGGTTTTGATTGAGAGAATGATTCCTCGCGCCACTTGGACATATTGAGGCAAGATGGTTTAAAATTTTAGATTCAATTTCAACACTTAATTAATTGATGCAACATCATTTTAATGCTTAGACTCATGTTACATTGTTGTCCTACTTTCTTAAGTTTATGTTGAGTTCGGTTAGATGGTCTTATAGTTAAAACTTTCTTTTACTTTTCCCTTCAAGGTTGCTCCCCCTTTTTCACATGCACATAGGATGGTATATGTTAATGTAGAGAGAAGATAATAGTATTTCAAACAGTTGGGATATATGTTACCCACCCGACAACATCAACAGCAACCAACCCTGTTTTAGTTAGTGTTTAGTAACTACAATCAATCCATTGTTTCATAACAACAATCTGCTTTAGCATTTACTTATTTAGTTAACATTCATGCAGCTTATTACTCTTGGGTTATTCTCTAAATACAACAATCTACATTATTTTATAAAGGCAACCCACTCTATTTTAGTCAACATTTCATTAACAACAATTCACTTATTTAGTTAGTATTCAATAATAGCAAGCTACTTAAGTTAGTAAATGTGTTAGTTAATGTTAATATAAAGCAATGGAAG